>JAQZBX010056910.1:0-18085 GCA_029593785.1 Cabassous unicinctus
ATTTTGTTTAAAAAAAAAAAAAAAAATGTCTTGGAGATAGTTTTATTTGCTATGCTATGAATTGCATGGGAAGCATTGTCAAATTAAAAAGAGATGAACAAGACAAATATTCTGGCTTTCACCACTGCAATTCAATATTGTACTAGAAGTTTTAGCCAGAGTAATTAGGCAAGAAAAAGAAATAAAAGGTATCCAAATTGGAAAGGAAAAAGTAAAATTATCTCTATTTGCAGACAACATGATCTTACATATAGAAAATCCAGAGAAGTCCACCAGAAAACTATTAGAGCTAATAAACAGGTTCAGCAAAGTGGCAGGGTAGAAAATAAACCTGCAAATATCAATTGTGTTCCTATATACTAGCAATGAGCAGTCTAAAGAGGAAATTAAGAAAACAATTCATTTTATAATAGCATCTAAAGAATAAAATAACTGGGAACCAATTTAACCAAGGATATAAAAGACTTGTACACTGAAAACTACAAAACACTGAGAAATTAAAGACGACCTAAATAAAGGGCAAGACATCCCATGTTCAGGAATTGAAAGAGTTAATATTGTTACGATGTCAATGTTACCCAAAGCAATCTACAGATTCAATGCAGTCCCTATCAAAATTCCAGCAGATTTTTTTTTTCAAAAATGGAAAAAGCAATTCTCAAATTCATGTGGAATTACAAGGGGTCCTGAAGAGCCAAACAATTTTGAAAAAGAACAAAGCTGGAAGACTCACAGTTCCTGATTTCAATTTGTACTACAAAGTGACATTAATCAAAACAGTGTGGCAGTGTCATAAAGACAAATAGACCAATGGAACAGAAAGCCCAGAAATAGACCCATACATCTGTGGCCAGGTGATTTTTGACAGAAGTGCAGATTACATGCAATGGAAAAAAAAGAGCTTCTTCAACAAATGGTGCTGGGAAATTGAATATCCACATACAAATGAATGACGTTAGACCGCTAACTCACACCATGTACAAAAATCAACTCAAAATGGGTCAAGGACCTAACTATAAGAACTGAAACTAAAACTCTCAGAAGACAACATAGAGGCATATGGAATATATGACTTTGCATTTTTTCCCACAAGCCTTCCTGCTCTTTCCCCCTTCACGAATCACAGCAGCATTCCTGAGTAGTTAAAAAGGCAAGCCTCAGGAACTGGTTGTGAACTGGTGACTGATCAGTAAGTCTTGTAACACTGCATCCTTTAGAAGTCCTGCTGCCCCTCCCATGCCTTCCCCATCTACCCATGGGCACGCATTATAAAAGACCCCTCTCTATTTTGTGGCCCAGTGTGGACAATCTAGCTCAGAAAATGCTGTCTCTTCTCCCACCACCAAGGATGAGGACCCCACTTAAGCCCCCTAAATAAGTGTTCATTATTCGCCAAGCTGGACTTAGCCAAGTCTTTCTTTCGTGTGATATATCCACCTTAGTTCGGCAGGGAAGCTGTTCTCTGTAACATTTATGTAATCGAAGTATCTTTTAAAAAATAAAAGAAGTGAAGAAAAAAAAAGTAGAGAGGTTTCCAGGTGAAGGAATGTTTGAAAATAAATAAAGATCTTAACTTTCCCTTAGTCTGATTTATATGGTAAAATGCTATTAGTGTAAATATGTCAGAAATTACATAAAGTTCCTAGAGATTTGTCAGTGTCTTCACTGCTCATAATAGATCCTCGTATTGTTTTGCCTTATATTAGACAACAATAATAGTGTGATATTGGTCATAATTTCAATTATTCTTAAAAAAATGTTACATGCCACAGAAACAAGTAAATTTTCAGTCACATTAGTTCTGAAATGAATTCTCATCGGATATATAACTTATGTAAAGCTGCAATAAGTTAACCGCTGCCATTTTAATTCTTGTCATCCATAGACAGTTCTTTGTTTTACCCTGATGTTTCCCTGAAAATACTTGCAATCAGCTACAGGTCACGGTGCCTCATCTTCAACCAATGAGGCACCCTCTCTAAGACACATGGAAAGGAATACACAGGTACTCTGGGTGCACAGGCTTCTAATGACATTGCTTAAATAACTTCAAGACAATACCACTGGAATGAGTTAGGATTTCCAGAACTCTAGTAGAAAAGCCGATGAGTACATGAGATTACCAACACGAGATGGAGCAGGCAAGAATCAGTTACATAAGACTGAATGACCTGACCTACTGAAGAATGATTATGGATTTTGTTTGAGATATTGCTGAGGCTTTAATGTTGTATTTTCTGGATATAAGGAAACCCTCTCTCTTTTCTCTTAAGCTATCTAGCGCTCGTAACAATTTAGACTATGTTTTTGTAAGAGAAATGAAACTATCTTTTTCTCCTGCCTAATTCTGCCAGAATTCAGAAATTCTTGAGTATTCTTATTCTCATGGCAGTAAAATTATTTGCATAGATTCATAAGAATCTGTCCTCCTTGTTAAAAGGGCATCAAGGCTTTGACTGGAACGTCATATTTGAGAATGACACTCATTTCCTTAGATGTGACCAGGCCCTCTGAAGGAACAAGGAGCTAAGGCTGACTTATGGAGCCCAGGCTTTCAAAACCCTCTTGGTAGAACCGGCCTGGTCCCTGGCTTCAAGGTTCCCAGCCTTACCAGTGAGCCAGGAAGGCTTCTCTCTGGCAGGCTCAGGGCCTGTATGACAAGGAGAGAGGGATTCATCCAAATCTGTAAGTACTGCAGGTCAACTCTGGTGGCAAATTCTTGGTTTCACTTCCCAGCCTTGAGAGGCTTTTAAAAGTCCAATCTAAGATTCTTTATGAATCATAAACTTCCAGCAAGGCAAACTTAAAAAGGCCTATATAGTAAATTTCCACTCTTGTCCCTATGTAAAGAAACAGGGCAAATCTAATTTTGTGATTATGATTAAAAATAATCTTTCTCTGAGGCTATCTTTAATCAAAAGGAAGGTAACTGTAGAGAGAAATTTCGTATTTCAATTGAAAAACCATAGCACAGATTCTGCTCCTGTTCATTTTGAGCTATTTTGCACCCCTTTGTAAACTTCAGTTAACTGCATGGCTTTGTTACCTACCTGTAAAGTGGATTATATCCTGTTCAGCTTGCATACTTTGTCAACCATACCATATTTTCAATTCTTCCAGAGCCCTTCACTGTCTGGCTACAGCTCTCCAAATGACATTTCCTACTCTTCTTCCTCTCCCGTGACTTGGTGTCACTGAGAACTAAAACCTGACTGCCCGATCCTTATCGCGACCCAAGGTAGCCCTGTAACTGATCTTTTCCCCAGGACTGAAGAAGCATTGTGAGCCCGACGACTTGACATACACCTCAAAGGACTCATCACTGCAGGAGACCATGGATTTCTTTCCAGACAAGCCACCGAGTCACCCAAGAATTCTGGTAAAATGCTCAGGTCCTGCACGCCCTTGCCCTGGGCAGCCCCACCTTGAGCATCCACATCTGAGCTCCAAGCAACACCAGGAGCAGTGCTGCATAATTGGAAGGTTTTCATCCACCAACCTTTTAAACACCCCTTCTTATAGGCATCCCTCATTTGAGATGCCTGACCCTGAAACAACTGACCTTTACTACCACCTCTCAATAGATAGTTCAACTGATTTTACAGAAACAATGCCATCAAGGTTCTTCAAGAGACTATTTCTGGGAAGCGGATGTGGCTCAAGCGACTAAGCTCCCACCTACCACATGGGAGGTCCGTGGTTCTGTTCCTGGTGCCTCCTAAAGAAGACAGCGAGCTGGCATGATGGGCAGGCACAGCAAGCTGACGCAACAAGAGACACAAGAAGAAAAACATGAGAGTCACAACAAAGCAGGGAAAGGAGGTGGCTCAAGCAATTAGGTGCCTTCCTCCCACATCGGAGGTCCACAAGTTCAGTTCCTGGTGCCTCCTAAAGAAACAAGACAACAGACACAGCAAGTGTGAACAATGAGGGAGTGGGGAGAAATTAATTAAATCTTAAAAAAAAAATGAGAGACTTTCTTAGCCCCTACTTCACCCCACTCGTCTTTGATCCTTTGAGTTGTTCAGCAAAGAATATCATTCACTTTGAACAAATAGAGTTTGGACTGACCAAACTCTAAAGTTTCTCCCTGACTCCAGGCCTGACCTCCCTCTTACCTGCACACTTACACACTATCCAGGTACCTAAGATCTCCTAAATGGGTAGTTCCTTAACTCCTTCTTCTTCTCCTCTGGCCCTGACAAGCTCCAGGTGTCTTGATCACAACCAAAGAAAACATTCTGAACCAAATGGCCCTAACTGCAAACTCAGTAAATCACTCATCCATCCCAGTGACCAACTCCTTAACATCCTTTAAGTACTTTTCCACCAATCCACCCTAGCCCTTAAAAATCCTGCCGTCCTTTGTCTGGACGAAGTTGAGTTCTTGTCTCTTTTCCCTGCTACGGTAATCCTTGAATAAAGTTATCCTTACCTGCTTAACATATCCGGTACAATTTTCTCTTTCACAAGGGGCAGAGGGGTTCCAGGTCATGGGACAGAAACAAATCTACTGTCAGGAGAGCGGAATGACCATTCAGGAGAGTACTAGCCCCCAACTGACCTGGGTCAAGGCCATCGCCATCAGACTCCACACTGCCCTCCTGGCGATGGTTGATCCCAATGAGGCACAGCTGCGGGAGAAGAGAGACGCGGAAAGAGCGAAGCCGTGGCCGCCCTCACCTTCATATCCCGCCCCTCCCCAAACTAGACGCTAAGCCATACCCCGCGGGTGTCACACGGAGCATGCAGCAGCCCTGCCCTCCAAGGCACAAAAACGCCAAATTGTTCGCAGTCGCCCGAACCGGACCGCTGCACCGAACATCCCCTTCCTTGCACCATTCCCAGTTCTGCAGCAAGTGGATTGGGCCACACTTGCACTCTCTAAATGGAGCAGCGGGAACCGTCCCTCCGGGTTTGCAGCAGAAGGGTTTCAGAACAGACCCGGTCCCTGGCTCTAGTCGCCGTGAGACCAGCTTGGGGTCGCGGGTAGGGGCCACCGCGCAGACTGAGCCTCAGACCTCCGAGTTGTGCCAAGAGTTTGGCGGAACTACAGCTCCCAGAAGCCACTGCGGCGAGGCTCTTCCGGTCCCGTCGAGTCACTTCCGGCGACGAGCATTGTTGGCATGGGTGGGTTCTGCGCAAGGCAGTGAAGTTAATGGGGATCCTTAACCCCGTGGCTGCGGTAAATTGGCTTGACTGTCAGCGAATACGCCCTGTTTCATGTACTCTAAGGGTCGGTAGTCACCCAAGCGCCTTCCTACTGGATATGTAATGCATCCAGACCCATGGATGAAGGCACTAGAACCTGCCCAAAACCCGAAAGCTCCACCAAGGCCTGGCCCTAGGCCTCGTTTCCAGAGAGTCTACTGCCTGCTGGGCTTGATTTTGGGGACTTTGTTTTGAAGAAAGGCTTATCCTTCAGTCCTCATAACAGTCCATGAAATAGGTGTCATTATTCTCATTTGACAGATGAGGAATCAGAGTTGGTCTTTCTCAACTTTTTTATACCCTGAAGGAACCCTTGAAATGATTATTAGGTTGGTGCAAAAGTAATTGTGGTTTTGCATTGATGAAATTTGCCGTTTGATATTGGAATACGTTCTTAAATAAATGTGGTTATGTTATGCATCATTTTAATGTGCATTTCTCACTTTATGTATTTTTCTGCTAATGACCTATTACTTGCTGTTTAGTTTATATTTATTTTGGGCTATGGAAATGTTGTTAGACAAAAAGCAAATTCGAGCGATTTTCTTATTTGAGTTCAAAATGGGTCGTAAAGCAGCAGAGACAACTGCAACATCAACAGTGGATTTGGCCAGGAACTGCTAATGAACTTACAGTGCAGTAGTGGTTCAAGAAGTTTTGCAAAGGAGACGAGAGCCTTGAAGATGAGCATAGTGGCTGGCCATCGGAAGATGCCAACGACCAATTGAGAGCAATCATCGAAGCTGATCCTCTTACAACTACACAAGAAGTACCCGAAGACCTCAACATTGGCCATTCTATGGTCATTCGGCATTTGAAGCAAATTGGAAAGGTGAAAAAGCTCGATAAGTGGGTGCCTCATGAGCTGACCGAAAATTTTTTAAAAATCATCGTTTCGAAGTGTCATCTTCTCTTATTCTATGCAACAACAATGACCTATTTCTCAATCTGACTGTGATGTGCGATGAAAAGCGGATTTTATATGACAACCAGCGACAACCAGCTCAGTGGTTGGACCGAGATGAAGCCGAAAGCACTTTCCAAAGCCAAAGTTGCACCAAAAAAAGGTCATAGTCACTGTTAGGTGGTCTCCTGCCAGTATGATCTTCTACAGCTTTCTGAATCCCAGCGAAACCATTACACCTGAGAAGTATGCTCAGCAAATCGGTGAGATGCACCAAAAACTGCAACGCCTGCAGCCAGCATTGGTCAACAGAAAGGGCCCAATTCTCCACGACAACGCCGGACCACATGTTGCACAACCAATACTTCAAAAGTTGAACAAATTGGGCTGCAAAGTTTTGCCTCATCTGACATATTCACCTGACCTCTCACCAACTGACTACCACTTCTTCAAGCATCTCGACAACTTTTTGCGGGGAGAATGCTTCCACAATGAGCAGGACGCAGAAAATGCTTTCCAAGAGTTCATCGAATCCCAAAGCATGGATTTTTATGCTACAGGAATAAACAAACATTTCTCATTGGCAAAAATGTGTTGATTGTAATGGTTCCTATTTTGATTAATGAAGATGTGTTTGAGCCTAGTTATAATGATTTGAAATTCACGGTACAGAAACACACTTTTGCACCAACCTAATATCAGGACTCAGCAAACCCCCCTCCTCCCAGAAAAATTATGAGTGCAGCTCATGATAGGATAAGGTGATCACGAAGTTGTCGATGTAATAATAATAATTGTCAATATTTTTCTGTAGATTCTGTTTCTTTGGCCAGCCTATTAATCTACTCTTTTTGTGTGGTTTTCCCCTCAGTATTTGCCATAAAAAATTTGTTATTCAAAGTTCACAAAAGTAAGTGAGGGTAGAAGAAATTTACATAAAGCTTCAAATGATGCTTTTTGTACACTTATAGCATTTATACTTCTGAAGTTATTAAAAACTTAAGACTTTGGGACGTCCTGTATGACATAAGAGTATTAAGTTGGAATTCTTGTTTTAGAGTTAGTGGAATAGCCTATAGAGTTTGAACAACCAAGAATGATATTGGTCTAAAATAGATATTATGACATCATGTAATGTGTGTGTGTGTGTGTGTGTGTGTGTGTGTGTAAGGAAGGAAATAGTTTAAGATGAATATATTAAGGGAAAAAATCCAACTGGGAGGTAATTTTGGAGACAGGAGAGAGAGAGAGGCTAGGTGATGCAGGAAGGACTCTGTAAAAGAGAGAAGTGATAGAATCCAGAGAGAAAGTAGAGGAATCAATCTCAGAAGAGGTACCTTCTCTTCCAAGGCAGAAGGATAGAGGGTGAAGGTGTGCCTATCTAGAAAAAAATGAGTAGGCATGGAGATGGAAATTTGAGGAAGTCTGTCCATGATGTCCCAATGTAGCTCTCAGTTGACATGAGTTACATGAATAAATGATTTTCCTCAATGTAATGGAAAGTAAAGTCAACTGATTGGCAGGCATGAACAGATATGGAGGACCGGGAAAGCTGATGTGGAAAATGCAACAAAACTAACCAAGGAAAAATAAGGGATTGTGGAGTAACCTGAGAGTCCAGCTTAGTGGAGACTGTGGTAGGTTGAATTATATACCCCAGAAAAACATGTTCTTAATCCCTTCCTGTGGATGTGAACCCATTGTAAACAGGACCTTTTAAAGATGTTCTTTTTAGTTAAGGTGTGGCCACCTGAATCAGGATGGTTCTTAATCTTATAACTGGAGACCTTATAGAGAAGGCCACAGAGAGAAAGCCACAAGGGAAGAGTAGAAGCTGGAAGTCCATGGTACCTGGAAGAGGAAGGAGAAGATGCTACCATGTGCATTGCCATGTGACAGAAGTCAATGACCCAAGGACCTCTGGCAGCCAGTCCCAGAACAACACAATCTTCAGGGAGAAAGCATCGCCTTTTTTAAATCTCTTGATTTTGGAATTCTCTTATTCAAAACTGTGAACCAATAAATTCCCGTTGTTTAAGCCAATCCATTGTATGGTATTAGTTTTAGCAGCCAGGAAACTAAAATGGAAATCATGAATTGCAGTGGCCTCAACCCACACCAGGAGGTTTCTCTGCAGTCCAGGGGAGAGGCAGAGAAGCTTCTTGAGTTTCCTCACAGCATGGCATCTGAGTTCCAGACTTTTCTCAGGGCTGGATGATTTCAATTAGTAAATGCAACATAACTCCAGAAAACATTTGAAGTGTTGAATGGTCATCGAGACCGAGCCAGCATTCTATAATTTAGGGGCAGCTTTTCTGGAGGGGATGGAAGATGGAGGAGGAAGCTCACACAGGTAATCAGAACTTACCCCAGCCATGACCATTAACAAGACCTGGAACAGCAGGACTAATTTAAGATTCCAGTAGAATAGAAGATTCCAAAATACTTCCTATCTTGGAAGTGGGATGCTGATTCCACCTTATACCAGCTTGGCATTAATCATTAACAAATGATTGTTAAAAATTTTTTTAAAGAATGTTGTGAGCCAGTTGACATCAAGTTGGTAGGTTGAAATTGACCATGGAGGGAGCATTTACCCATGGAAATTATCAAAAAATACAAATCATGGCCCCTTTCTTTTTCTTTCTTTCTTTCTTTCTTTCTTTCTTTCTTTCTTTCTTTCTTTCTTTCTTTCTTTCTTTCTCTTTCTTTCTTTCTTTCTTTCTTTCTTTCTTTCTTATCTTTCTCTTTCTTTCTTTCTCTCTTTGTTTCCTTTCTTTTCTTTCTTTCCTTTCTTAGCAGGTTGTTAACAGCATGCCACTGTTTTTGGTCAAAGTAGGCCTAGAAAAAGAAGTGTCACTGGAAGGTCCACAGCTGATCCCACTATGTGTCTATCACACCTGGGAAAAACGTAGAACACATCCAGTATGTGACTAGCATGGCTACAAGAAGTAGAAGCATACCACATCTATGCCTAGCGCACACCATTTCCCATGATATATCAAACCACTCAAAGAGAAATGAAGCAATTAAATTCAGTAGAAGACACCACTAGATTCTATGGGGAACTCTAGAGATCCCTGGGAATAAGGACCTGGAGTGAATGTTCATTGAACAGCTTCCACTTGTATGTTCCAGCCTTGGCCATTACCAAATTTGGCCCATTCCTACATCGCAAGCCTGCCATTTATAAATTTAGGAAATCAAGCTGAAAAGTCTCAGTTCCCCTTCTGGCTGTGCTACCTGAGCTCTGAGGCCCCTGGCTGGAATTTATCTTCTGGCCCTGTAATTGGCATTTGAATCCCAGATCCTCCCCATCTCATTGTTGGCTTCATGGGCCATCTGTGATGAGAATCCTCCATGCTGGCCCTTAACCCTGAGCTGGTATCCCAGCCACGCCACCCCAGGCTCACCAAGAAAGGCAGGGGGTGGTGGTGTGGAAGGATAGGCATTCAGTCACTTGCCATGAATCTTTAGTTCCAGAGTCCAAGCTCCCTTTGACATGTTCAAAATAGCCATCTACCTTCAGCTTCCCATGGCACTGAGTTACATTGGAAGATGGACAGATACGGGCCGTATGAGTGATTAATGGTTACTATTTCAAAAATGAAAATTCCAGCAGAGTACCCAACCACACAAAGCATGAAGGGTTCTGTAGCCATGTGATACGACCCACCAGGTGGGAAGGAAGAGAGGTCACATGCAGATCAGATAAGAGCTGCCTTCCCTGGGCCCCCAGAAAATGAGCATGGTAGTCACCTATTGCTGTAAAACAACCAGCCCCCAAGCTTAGTTGCTTAAAAGAACATTAACTTATTATTTTTCATGATCTGTGGAGTGACCATGCAGTTCTGTTTCATGTGGTGTTCGGCTAGGACTCTGGGATGGCTGAAATGTCCAAAATGATTCACTCACAAGGCTGGCAGTTGGTGCTGGCTGATGACTGGGAGCCATATGGCTCTTGGCTCTTCGAGTGGCTGCTTGGGCTTCCTCACACCATGACATCTGGGTTCCCAGAGAGATTTACAATAGGCAAGGGGAAGCTGCAGATTTCTTAAGGCCCAGACTTGTAAATAATAATGTCATTTATGTTACATTCTATCAGTCAAAACAAGTCACAAGGCCAGCCTAGATTCAAGGGGAGAGGGAATATACTCCACCTTCTTGCTGAGAGAATGGTAAGGTCACTTTGCAGAAGAGCATGTGGGATGGGAGAGATTGTTGCATCCATCTTTCAAGACACCATCTACATAGTGGGCATGCTGTATGGCAGGGAAGCTGTCCCCTGTAGAGCAAGGCTAGTAAACTTGAAGCCAGGCTCTGGCCGAGGAACAACAGACCACAACCTAACCTCTGCCCAGTTCACCATCATTGTCCACCCTAAGTCCTAGTTCTGAACACTCATGCAGGGTAGTATCCTCTCCCTGTCCACCCTGCAAAAGACTTTGGAGAACTTAGGAGTTTAGAAGATAAGCCTTGGTCCTGGGAGACCAACCACTCATGAAGTCTACCGTGGTTCCTATATAAGTGGATGCTGGAAATAGGAGCTCTGTGCTGGGTGTCCCAAGGACCCAGAAATTCTTCCCATTCAGGTAGCATAATTTAGTTCCATAGCAATGGACACTGTTGGGGATTGAATCATGTACCCCACAAAAGACACGTTCACATCTTAACCTGCAGTCCTGTGGGTGTGAGCCCTTTGTAAATAGTATCTTTGAAGATGTTAAGGTGAGTCAGGCTGTGGACTCATTTGTGAATACGATCTTCAGCAATCCCAAACTGAACCAGGGTGGGCCTTAATCTGTATGAAGCAACTCAGATGAGTGAGCAGGGGAAACCAGAATCCAGAAGTAGACGCCAGAGAGGAGAGAGAGGTGTCCTTGTGACAGAGCACTGCCTCACCACAGCACTACCATCTAGGGAGAAAGCAGAGCCTTGCCAACATCTGATTTTGGACTTCTAGCCTCAAAACCATGAGACAATCAATTCTGGTAGTTAAGACAACCCTGTGTATGGTATTTGTCATAGCAGCCTTGGCAAACTAAGATAGACACCTTGGTTGTTTCCAATATTCCTTCACTTAAAGAGGAGCAGAAGAATTCTAAGTGAGGTTTGGGACTAACATCAGTTACCAGTCAGGTCCCAAAAACAGGTAGCACAACCAAAATTTAATAATTCAAGGAGGGTTTGTTTACAAAGATATGGTGATGGTAACCACAAATGAGAGTAACAAGGGGTGAGTAGCAGCTGACCTGTTACCACCCCTAAGCTTAAAAGGGCAAGGAGAGGGAGAAGCCACTGATATTTACAAGAAAACAGTCAAGCAGAGTAAGCAACCTTGAGAGAGGAGGTGACTTTTGGTCGAGAGGCTGAGCCAACCCTTAGTGACCTCACAGGAAGAGAATCCGGGTAACAAATATCCTAACCTCACTCTCCTCCTTCACCCCAGCTTCCTGCCAGGGCTCCCCATTAGCCACACCCAACTACAATCCAGAGGGCACAGGAGACAAATGATGTAGTAGGGTTCACAGGTTGGCTTCCCAGTATAAAAAACAAGTGGATCTACAGAGACAAAAGGAAGCTACCCAGCACATGCAATGCTTAAAGAATGCAAATATATGCTCATAATTAACAAGTAGCATTAGATGAAATCACTCAGGACTCTTAGAGTTAGTGTATCAGTTATCTATTGCTGCATAATAAATTGTCCCAAAACTTAGTGACTAAAACAATTATCATTTCTATGGTTATGATTCTGTAGGTTGGAAGTTTATATTAGGCTCTGATGATTGGTTTTCTCCTTATGCATTTGCAATCAGTAGAGGTCAACTCGGGGGTGACTGGTCCATTTTGAGGCCACTCTAAGAGAAGCTCCCGCAGGCTCTAGTACCCTCCTCATGGCCAGCCCCCTGTGCAGACCTGACTGCTCCAGCTGAATGCTATCAGCTGGACCCAGGATTGCAATGATGGCCTTTTCCCCAGGTAACTGAGAAAAGAATTAATTGGAGATAGACTTTTTTTGCAGTTAAATTTTTTCTTTCATAAAATGTGGTGCAGTGCAATGGAATACTATACAACAGCAGTTCTCTAACTTTTTGGCCTCATGACCTCTTTATACCCTTAAAAAATTCTGAATACCCGAATATTTATCACATTAGAAATTAAAACTGAGAATTTTTTAAAGTATGTAATTATTAATTCACTTAAAAGTAATGATAATGAACTCAATGCAAAGTAACATGATTTTTATGAAAAAAAACCTTAGTGAGAAAATGGACATTGTTTTAATTTTTGCAAATCTCATTGATGTCAGCTTTAATAGAAGGCAGCTGTATTCTCATATCTGTTTCTACATACAGTCTGTTGCAGTATGTTGTTTTGGTTGAAGTGCATGAAGAAAATAGGGCCTCACACATATATATGGTTGGAAAAGGAAGGAATATTTTCATAGCCTTTTCAGAAAATTGTGGATGTTCTTCTTTAATACCTCACCAAAATTTGACAAATGATAGTTTCTTAAAGGTTAGTTGCAATAAGTAATCTGAAACCATATCAACCAACATTTTGTATTGTTTCACTAAAATCCATTGGTCCATCTTGTATTTTTAATGGATCTTATACACATTTATGATTTTGTAATATTAGACATTGGTTATTTGGAAAATATTGATTTGCTGAATTATGCAGCTTTTCCAAATATTGACACATCCTATAAAATATCAGATAATCATGTTCATTAATATCACCACCCATCTCATCAGAAAAGTGTATTAGTATTGGGAAGCCATCAAGTTTGCAGTGGCAGATGTAAGTATTCTGAAATTCTAATTTTCACTTGAGCTTTCAGCTCAAATTTTATCATTGCCAGCAAAGACGCAGTTATTTTCCTTTGAGTGACAGGTTCACTTCGTTCATTTTTGAGAGAATGTTTGCCAGATACCCAAGTCTGAATAATCCTAGTTTGTCCATCATCATTCTTCCGAGATGGTGTTCCATGAAGAAAGTGGCCAGTGCAGCTTGTGGCTTAAACAATCAAACAAGGGCTTTTCCTCAAGACCACCATCGTGTCTTGTGTATATTTCCCATCTCATCATTCAGAGTATTATAAAAAGACGCGTACTCATGGACCCAGACTTAATAAAACTAGTAATTTTTACTGCTTAATGAGATACATCCTTAAACTGGCATTTTATTTTTTCCTGTAAGTGTGCAGGAGTGAAGTGACTACTAGGCTCCCTTCTGGAAAGGTTTGACTGTTTTGGGCTATACCTGGAATATTTGCATAATGTTAAGCAGGGGCATTTTTTAAAATTTATATTTGAGATTTATTTTGGGAGGAAAGAAATCAGGATGTTGGAGTATGTCAACTACTTGCAACTTTCTGAAAGGTCCCTCAAAAAAGAGACAAGTTGAGGCTACACATCAGCCACCAAAAAGCAGAGAAGAATGTCCACTTTTTCTAGAAGAGGACTGCTTGCCCATAGGCTGCTATCCATGAGGGGTGAGAGGGCCATAATGAGGAATAGAGCAGAATCGAAAAGCCAAAGTCTCTACCCCAAGTTCAAGGTAAAGGGTGCGGACACAGGAGGTAAAACTGGACCTTGGAGGAAGGCTGGTAACCAGGCTCTGCAAATGCCCAGGAGAGGGGGTTAACATGCCTATGGTGAGCACCTGGGGCGAGCATCTTCAAACTCAAAATGTCCCAAACTGAACTCAGGGTCTTATCCCCAAAAGTGGAAGCGCCTTCTGTGCCCCAGTTCGACACAGGACAGCCTATCCATCCAGTTTCCCAGGCTGTTGCCCAATCCCATCAAGCCCTCAGAAGACCCCTTAGGAAATGGCCAGTGCCCTCCCCGCCCCGGCTAAAACAGCCCCGAGTATCCGACTTAGTTCTTGTTCGCTCTTTGATGACTTTAAGAAGTCATTTTATTTATGTTGCATGCAGATTATTTTCACTGTCTTCAGCAGAAGGCTTGCTAGGACTACCTCTGCTGTTATTAAATCTGGAGGGTTTCTCCAGATGTTTTTTTATTATTATTATTAAAGGAAGCCTGCATATATCCATTGGCTTCAACCCTTCCACATTTCCTAGCCAGACACTCCAACCCGCCCATATCCACTCCCTGCTTCTACGGCAGAAGCTTGTAGATGCTCTATGCACCCCAGTGCTTCTCATCTCCAAGCCTTTGCTTCTGAGCATCCCTGGCCTGAAAGAGAGTCCTCCTTCACTTTCTCTTTCGCCCTCTCCTCTCCTTCCCCCAGCCCAACGTCTTCACCCAATGAGTTGCGGATCCTCCCTCAAGAATCTGCGTAAGGCTGGCCTTGTCTCTCAGAGCTTTCCCATCACCCCTCTCCCAGGAATAACAGACGGCCTCTTCTCTGTGTCGCCACAGTCCCCTGTGCTATGTCTATTATTATATATTGATGCTATTTTTACTATATCACTCAGCAAATAATTACTGAGTGTCTCTATGTTCCAGGCATTGTGCCAGGTACGAAGGGAAGAGTAAAGAGAGAGGATAAAAAACCAGACCCAGTTCCTGTCCTCATGTGGTTTACCACTGATGGAGAAGGCATTATTTGAATGATCACACATATGTATGTAATTACAGATTGTCAGTGGGCTGTGAAAGAAAATTTCAAAGGGGAAACTGATCTAGCCTGAATTGTCAGAGGAGGTTTCCCTGAGAAAAACAGCATTTCATCTGATAACTGAATGATGAATAGGCAAAGGATAGGCACTCAGTACACACATGTGGAATCTGAATCTTTCCCTAGAAGCTTCATTTTTAAATTTGGATGTGGAGAGAGGTAGAGAAAGCAGAAGAAAAAGCAATGGGTGTGTGCAGTAGAAATAATCTGGGAGTCAGAAAACTTCTTGGGTTTTAGACCAGAATCTGAAAATTAACCATCTGTGTGACCTTGGGAACATCACTCACCCTCTGTTTCTGCCTATTTATAATATTTTGAGATGAGACTGTCTCAAGGTTTTCCAAATATATATACTACTGGTGCTTAGCAAGATTTTTTTTTGGGGAGAGGGGGACTAATACATGTGAAGCAGGCACCCAACCACTGAGCTACACTTGCTCCCCAAGATTGTCTTTTTAATACATCTGCATTTTTTAATTAACTTTATTTTGTACATTTAATAATTGAAAATATAAACAATTAAAAAAGAAAAAACAGTTGAATAAAAACATACATTTCTCAATTAAATGTACTGGATACATATAAATTTTTTTTTAATCAAACAATATGTTACACAATATATTTGGTTAATAGTAACGCAATCATACAATATTTGTCCTTTTGTGTCCGGCTTGCTTTGCTCAACATAATGTCCTACAGGTTCATCCATGTTGTTATATGCTTCACGACTTCATTTCTTCTTACAGCTGCATAATATTCCATCGAGTGAACAGACCACAGTTTGTTTTTCCATTCATCCATTCATGGACACCTGGGTTGTTTCCAACTTTTGGCAACTGTGAATAATGACACTATGAACATCAGTGTGCAGATGTCTGTTCGTGTCACTGCTCTCGGTTCTTCCAGGTATACACCCAGTAGTGGTACTGCCGGGTCATGTGGCAAGTCTTTATCCAGCTTCTTTAGGAATTGCCAAACAGTCCTCCACAGTGGCTGTACCATTCTGCATTCCCATCAGCAGTGAAGAAGTGTTCATAGTGGTCATTCTGATAGTGTGAAATGATATCTCGTAGTTGTGATTTGCATTTCCCTAATCATGAGTGATGTTGAGCATTTCTTCATGTGTTTTTTTTCCATTTGTATTTCTTCTTTGGAGAAATGTCTATTCAAGTCTTTTGCCTATTTTTTAATTGGGTCGTTTGTCTTTTTGTTGTTGAGTTGTAACATCTCTTCATATACCCTGGATATTAAACCCTTATCAGATATGTGATTTCCAAATATTTTTTTCCCATTGAGTTGGCTGCCTTTTCACCCTTTTGACAAAATCTTGTGAGGTGCAAAAGTGTTCAATTTTGAGGAGATCCCATTTATCTATTTTTTCTTTCGTTACATGTGCTTTGGGTGTAAGGTCCAAGAAACCACCACCTACATTTGCGTTTTAATAACTATTTATTTTAATGTGAATAGAAATAATACAAGTCCCATATAAAAATTCATGATTTCAAAAACATCATTGGAAAGCGGATGTGGCTCAAGCGATTGGACTCCCGCCTACCACATGGGAGGTCCATGGTTCAGTTCCTGGTGCCTCCTAAAGAAGACAGTGAGCTGGCGTGATGGGCAGGCATGGCAAGCTGACGCAACAAGATGACACAACAAGAGACACAGGAGGAAGAACATAATGAGAGACACAACAAAGCTGGAAGCGGAGGTGGCTGAAGTGATTGGACTCCTCCCTCCCATATCGGAGGTCTCAGGTTCAGTTCCCGGTGCCTCCTTAAAAAACAAAAGAAGATGAACAGACACAGCAAATGCAAACAATGACAGAGTGGGGAGAAATAAATAAATAAAATCAATCTTTTAAAAAAAAAAAATCATTACTGCTCATTAGGAGATTAAAGTAAGTAGTGCTGAGACTTCTACTTTCTACCTGGATGGAGTAGCAAGGACCAGACTTATCCTCCCACAATAAACAGAGAGAAGATTGAACAAATGTATGAAACAACAGTTTTCTGACATTAGAGAGCATGCGTTACAAGACTTGATGCCTGAAAGAAGGGGGGGAACAAATGAGGCGTGTGCTTCAGTCACCCTGGCTTTCTTCCTGGAGGCAATTTCCAGACCAGTGGCACAGGGAGGAGAAACCTGTAGGTAGCCTTATTGAATGGAGTTGAAAATCAGAGGTCAGGAAAGCTTAGGCAGCTAGACGTTGGAGGGCAGATTGTGGGAAGGCCAGAAGCATACAGAGAAAGAGCTCCAGTAATTTGCGTAAGAGTCTCTTTGAGGCTTTGCTGAGCATAAGGCCAAGCATCATAGAGTTAAACCCCACAAATATGGGCAAAGAATGACCAAAGAGATGTAAGCTGAAAAATTCCCAGAGCCCATGTAAGGCAGGGAGACGTATGAGTTCAGAAGAGAGTGTTCAGTAGTCATCAGGGCATTCTGTTTGGAGATCCCAGAGGGTTTAGAACTAGATGAAATGAAGGTTACTCTAGACCTATCCTAGAAAAACTTAAAAAAGGGCCTCAAAGGGTTCAAACTGATCTACAACTATCTTAAATGCCTGCCAAAACAAAGCCTAACACTAACTAAAGGAAAACAGAAAGTAGCATACACTCAACAATGTAAAATTCACAATGTTTACCATTCAAACAATTATTACTAGATATGTTAAGAGGCAGGAAAATGTGGCCCATACCCAGGAGAAAAATCAGTCAGTAGAAAACAGACCCAGAAATGAAAGAGATGAAGGAACTAGCAAAGTCATGAAAAGAGCTAACTACCTTCTAGTAGTTAAAGGAAGACATGAACTTTGACCTTTATCTTACATCATACACAAATATTACCTCAAAATGAATCACAGAGGGAAGCAGATGTGGCTCAGGCGACTGGGCTCCCGCCTACCACATGGGAGGTCGCTGGTTCAGATCCCGGTGCCTCCTAAAGAAGACAGCGAGCTGGCGCAACAAGAGACACAAGAAGAAAATAGCACAGTGGGAGACACAACAAAGCAGGGAGCAGAGGTTCCCAGTGCCTCCTAAAGAAGACAGAGAGCTGACATGACGGGCAAGCGCTGCGAGCTGATGCAACAAGATGACGCAACAAGAGACATGGGGAGGAAAAACAGGATGAGAGACACAACAAAGCAGGGAGTGGAGGTGGCTCAAGTGATTAGGCTCCTCCCTCCCACATCAGAGGTCCTGGGTTCGGCTCCTGGTGCCGCCTAAAGAAGCAAGGAAGACAAAGAGACACAGCAAGTGATAAAACAACAAGGGGGTGGGGAGAAATAAATAAAATAAATCTTAAAAAAAAAAAAAA
>JAQZBX010056911.1:0-18090 GCA_029593785.1 Cabassous unicinctus
CCGGGCCTCCCATATGGTAAACGGGGGCTCTATCCACTGAGCCACACCCGCTTCCCTCCTGGGGTCTTCTTAGTTGGGAAGTTTTTTATGACTAATTCTATCTCGTTACTTGTGATTGGTCTGTTTAATTCATCAATTTCTTCTTTTATCAATGTAGGCTGCTTGCGTGTTTCTAGGAATTATTCCATTTCCTCTAAATTATCCATCTTGTTGGCATACAATTTTTCAAAGTATCTTCTTATGATACTTTTTATTTTTGTGGAGGTAGTGGTGATAACCCCTTCCTTGTTTCTTATTTTATGTATTTGCAGCTTCTCTCCTTTTTCTTTGTTAGTCTAGCTAAGGGTTTCTCAATTTTATTTATCTCAAAGTACCAGCTCTTATTTTGTTTATTTTTTTCTAGTGCTTCCTTACTTTCAATTTCGTTTAGCTCTGCTCTAATATTTGATATTTCCTTCTTTCTACTTGCTTTGGGGTTAGTTTGCTGCTCTTTTTCTAATTCCTCCAAGTGTGCAATTAGGTCTTTGATTGCAGCTCTTTCTTCTATTTTAATGTAGGCAATTATGACTATGAATTTCCCTCTCAGCACTGCTTTTGCTGCATCCCATAGGTTTTGAAACATTGTGTTGCATTTTCATTCATTTCAAAGTAGTTACTGATTTCTTTTGCAATTTCCTCCTTGACCCACTGATTGTCTAAGAGTGTGTTTCTTAACTTCCCTATCTTTGTGCCCTGCTCTTTTCTGGTTGCCATTTGCATGGATTAGCATTTTCCAACCTTCCACTTTCAGCCTGTTTGTAACTCTGTGTCTAAGATGAGTTTCTTGTAAGCAGCATATAGATGGCTGATGATTTTTTATCCATTCTGTCACCCTGTATCTTGACTGGGGAGTTTAATCCATTCACATTCAATGATATTTCTGTAAATGAATTATTTACTTCTACCATTTTATTCTTTGTTTTTCGTATGTCCTATCTTATTTTTGTTTGTCTCTTTACTATTTTTGTTATCCTTTCTGCTATTGTCTTCTATACTCTCTTCCAAACCTCTCTCTCCTGTCCTTGTCTTTCCAACTCTAGAGCATTCTTTAATATTTCCTGCAAAAGTGGATTCTTTTTTTTGGAACTCTTAGTTTCCATTTGTGAATATTTTAAACTCATCTTCATATTTGAAGGTCAATTTTGCTGGATAAAGAATTACTGGCTGGCAGTTTTTCTCCTTCAGTATCCTATTGTATCATACCAGTGTCTTCTCCCTTCCATGGTTTCTGATGGGAAATCTGCACCAAGAATTACCAAGTATCACTCGTATGTGTTTATTTGCCTCTTTCCTTCTATTTCAGAATTTTCTGTTTATCTTTGACTTGACATTCTGAGTAGTGTATGTCTTGGAGTAGGTCTATTCAGATTTATTTTAATTGAAATGCTGCACTTTTTGGACATGTAATTTCATTTCTTTTGTGAGAGTTGTGAATTTTTCTGCTATTACTTCCCCAATATTCTGCCTCTTTTCCCTTCTCTTCTGGAACTCCCATGACATGTATGTTCTTGCATTTTGTGTTGTCATTCAAGTCCCTGAGTGCCTGATCAATTTTTCCCATTCTTTTCTCTTTTCAATTTCAGCTTTCCTATCTTTGGTATCATTTATTCTTTCAATCATTTCAAGTCTGCTGTGGTATGCCTGTAATGCTTTCTGTTCTTTATTTGGTTTTGTTTGTTTGGAGGTACTGGGCTATGAACCCCAGTCTTATACCTGTGAAGCAGTCCCTCAACCAATGAGGTAAATCCGCTCTCCTCTAATATGTTTTTTACCTTATCTATCATTTTTTTTATTCCCATGAGCTCTATTACTTTTCTATTCAAGTTTTCAAATTCCTCAGTGTACTAACTCTGTCTTCTTGATTTCCTTTTTGTGTTTACCTATATTGTCTCTCAACTTATTAATTTGATTTTGGACATTTGTGTGCATCTCATTAATTTGTTGTCTCAAACCCTGCATCTTTTCTGGGGTTTGATATATTCCTTTTCTTGGGTCCTTTATTCTATTTTCTTAGTATAGTTTGTTTTTTACTGATGTCTAGGCATCTGGTTAAGGTGGTGAGTTTACTCAGATGCTCAATTTCTCTCTTTTGTAGGTATTTAGTGGCGGAGGTCTGTGTGTTACTGCTTTCCTTTGATTTTTGGGTGAAACTGACTGCTCTGGGGCTTTAGGATTGTCCCTATTGCTCAACTGGGCTCTGGGCCCAGTAATTGGTTGCAGACCCACTTCCTAGGGCTTTGGGGAGGGAGCCTAAAAACCCATTACAAGCATCTCTTGGGAGCAGATGTGGCTCAAGCAGTTGGGCTCTCTTCTTCCACATGGGAAGTCTTGGATTTCATTCCCGGTTTCTCCTAAAGATAAACAATGAGGAGACAACAAACTGAAACAAGGAGCAGACAAAAAGAAAAAACAAATGAGCAAGGGGCAGATGTGGCTCAAGTGGTTGAGCCTCCCTCATGGAAGGTCCAGCTTTTGGGTCTGATGCCTCCTAATTTAAAAAAAAAATACAATGAGCAGGCAGTGAGAAAACAGTAAGTAAAACAGATGAGGGAGCCATCTGGGGGAGGGGGCAGGAATAAAAAATAGTGTTTTAATAAAAAATCCTCATGTGCCTTTCCTTCATCTGCCAGAAGATGGTGCACTTTAGCAGCCTTCTAGTATGGATCTGACTCCAAAAGTAAAAAATTGTGGGTGCCCACCTGGCCTGGAAGGTCTCCTGGTACAAAACAAACCAAATTTGTGTGTCAAAAGCTCAGTCAGCCTTAGGCTCTGTGTCTCTCCCCATTCTTGGGGAGGGGGATCACTGCAGTCCCACTTGTCTGTAACCACAACCTCAGAGGCCTGAGAATTCAAAAGTATCTTTAGTGTAGAGGATGGTGGCGGAAGTAGCATCTGCCACTTTTAACTCAGTTTTGCCATTGCGATTCTTTTCCTTTGTCCCTCTCATTTCTGGGTGGTGTTCAGCCTTCCCCTGGCATCTTAAGCCCTAGCAGATTTTTTCCCAGGCTGTTTCTGCCTGTCCTCTAGCTATATTTCTGGAAGAGAAGAGTGTCCTGTATCTTTCTAATCCATCATCTTCCCAAAATTCTTAACTTTGTATTAATCATTGTATTCCCACCATCAAATATAGTTCCTGAGTATATAGTGGAAATTAACGAAGTCTTGTTAGTTTTTGTGGTTTCTGCACTTGAAAAGGGGACCTGAATCTTGGTCAAATATGCTGTCAGTCATAACTGGCAGTAAATGTTAGGGGTATGGCCTTGATTAGCCACCACATTGACTTTGCCACAGTTCCTCATGTGTCAATGCTGATAATAAGATCCTACATTAACTGAACACTTGTGACATGGCTTTACTTTTAAATGCATTCTATGTTTCAGGTATAAAAACCTTACTAGCAAAATCTTTCAAATGAGGAGTAGGTTTATAGTTTTCATATAGAGAGTGGCCATGCCCAGGTTATTCTTTGTATTATACTTGGAATAATAATTTCCACACACTGAAGATTTTAAATAGAGCATACTTTATTACTTATCAAATCTTCCAAATTTTCTTCATCACTAAATGACACTCTGTCACCTTCTCTACTAAGGGAAGTTTCCCTTCCCCTCCTTCTGTCTACTGAATACCATGTATATATATATTTTTTACTCTAGATTGTTTCATTTAAAGTTATAAACCTGAATGTTAAGATTTATCCAGAATATATATTTTCTTTCTATCATTGTAAACAATCTATTTTTGACCTAAAATTGTTGTAAATGTCTGGAAGAGGAAGTTAAAATCCTTAATTGACATAGAAGTTATAAGAAATAGCTTTTATTTGAGGAATTAACAAATCTTACCCTCAGTGAAATGACAGGATCAGTAGAAATATAAAAATAGAATGTGTGTTCTTTTGTGCTTCAGGTTAAATCAGCTTCTCTAAATCTGAAATCATACTATTTTTTAACCTCTGCACAAATCCTAAAATTTATTCAAATAATTTAGGAAGAATTGAGGACATTGCTGTTTTAATAATAAAAAACACATCTCATGGTGTCTTATTTTGTCATTTGTGTCAGGAAAAAAACAGTATGTCTACATTTTATCATGTTTGTATTAGAGTTAAATTAGTAGGTGGATAGGACAAAGCAGAAACTTTCAATGAACTTTTCCTCATCATTTTATTTTTAATTCCTAGAACATGGATTCAGACACACTGGAAGCCTTCCAGAAAGAACTCACCTGCTCCATCTGTGCTAACTATTTCATAGAACCTGTCACCTTGGACTGCGGCCACAGCTTTTGCAGACCCTGTCTCTGCCTCTCCTGGGAGGATACCCAAACTCCAATGAGCTATCCTGAGTGCAGGGAAACATCAGGAAAACCAGACTTCAAAGCCAACATCATACTGAAGGAGCTGGCTTTCCTTGTCAGAAAGGCCAGACCTTGCCAAGGGCAGAGCTCTGAGGTGCAGATCTGTGGGGAATACAAGGAGGCAAAGGAGCTCTTTTGTGAGGTTTACAAGAACCTGCTCTGTGGACAATGCTCTGAGTCCCCAGAGCATGAGGGTCACAGCCACAGACCAGTGGAACGGGCTGCTGAGGAATACAGGGTACGTGGTGCCTATGAAGGAATCTTTAAGATTCTAAATGAGAGAAAGATGGGAATCGAGTTGATCAGAATGGAAGTGGTGATTTTTCATTGTCTATCCCAGTGTGCTCTTTCACTGTTGTTGACCAACTTGGACACTAGAAGCAGAGCTGGGTCGAGCTTTCTCAAGGGAAGTTTACTTTAAACCTATTTCCCAAAATTGGAATTGATTTCACTGTGGAGCAGGAGGCACCAGGAACATTAGCTTCTGAAGCAAGTTGGACTCTTTCAGAGCCATGTTACCCATATATCTGAGAGCCATTTTCTCAGGAAATGGATCATATTTTATGAGGGTCCTTTCAAGATCTCTATTATATGTTACTGTCACCTCTGATAGCCCAAATAGAAGAATCCATTTAATTCAACATTATTATTTTTATCTCAACCATTGATATCTCCTATATGTAAAGGAGTGTAATACATAATAGTCTTTTTTTTTTTTAAGATTTATTTTATTTATTTATCTCTCCTTTTCCCCTTGTTGTTTGAGCTGTCTGCTCGTCTTCCTTCCAGGAGGCACCAGGAACCGAACCCACGGCCTCCCAGGTGGGAGGGAGGTGCCCAATTGCCTGAGAGACCTCCGTTCCCCCATAATACAGTTTTACTGTCAGTAACACTTTTGGTTCTTTTCCAGGATAAACTTCTAAACAAAATGGATGCTTTATGGAAAATGACTCAGAAAACCCACAAAAATCTAACCCAGGAAACAAAAACCCACATATTAGAGGTAAAGTTGAATGCAGTATGCATAATGCTGATATATGTTTTTTAACTAAGATCAAGTTATAAATATATTAAGATATAGATAAGTTATAAGATTGAATTGTTTGCTGGAAAATTAGTACCTGCAAATGATATATCGATAATTACAAGTATGGAAGCCATTATATACTAGTGAGAAAATTCCAGGACAAGAGGAAAGCAGGGCATGATGAGTATTTCAAGTACAAATTTGAAGGTTTGGATAGAGATTCTCAAACAGTAAATACAACTTTACACCAATGGGTTATAAATGCGAGGAGAGAAATGGAGTAGTAAAGAAGATTCTTTTGCTTTTTTAAACTGGATAGTTTGGTACATACCTAAATATAGAAATATGTAGGAAATCAAGGTAGAGGTACAATAGAAAATGTAGAAGATTCAGGTGAGGTAGAAAACAATTTATGAACTAAAGAGGAAAGATGATACAGAAAGGAAACAGGCTACAGGGAAAGCTTGGAACCCACAAGAAGGCTTATTTTAAACAGGGTAGAGATGTAACTACAGAGACAGAAAGAACCAGCAAATATTCAAGACGCTTTGGCTGTGGGACTGAAAGTATATAGAGTGCTCCGCTGATGATGCCAAAGTAATATTTTACGTTCTCTGGTACGAGCTGGAGTATGTGATCCTTCTAAGCCAATATCCCTGCAGAATTATGTGGTTTTTAAAAGGGTGATGATCAAGGCTCAATACCAGATCATGCATCAAATGCTCGATGAGGAGGAGAACCTCCAACTGGAGAGACTAGAGAGGGAAGCTGAAGAGATTTTCCAAAAACTCAAGGACAGTGAAGACAGAACGACCAAACACATGGAAAACCTGAGAAACATGTACAGAGAGATGACTAAGATCTGCCACAAGCATGATACTGATCTGCTCCAGGTGAGATGGGAGGGTCCATGTTCAGAGACAGGAATCCTTTTCTAGTCAACTTTGCCATGACAGTGAAATGCTACCTGCACACACCATCACTCTCAGCTAAGAGTTATATGCCCTTTGACTCCCATCGTAGTGATTGTTCAATTGTTTATTTCTTTATGTGTTGGTAGGCTTCACGATATATTTCCATTTTTAGTAGATAACATAGGACAAAAATATTTCTATGAGATCAGGGCACTATCCACGCAGACTGATTATCCAAAAGCAACAAAACCTGTGATCAGGGGAGGGTCCACCCCTCTGGGTGTAGGTCTCAATGTGTGTTCCTCTAATCACCATCATCACTGGTGACACACAGAAGAGTAGTTGGCTGAGGACATTCAGGCTTTGCCGCTTACATAGGCAAGATGGGGAGAATTTGGTAACCAATTTCAATATACTCTAGAATAAACTTGTTATTGATTTTCCGTTTTGTTTTAATTGATGTTTGAAATGGGCAGACCTCTCTTTGGGAGTAAGAAGGAGCAATGACACTGGGAGCCTAGATCATGCTGCATCACCAGCCAGGGTCATTTGAGCTCCTTTCTTCTTATTTCCACCCTGAGACTGGCCTGCCTGTCATGCTTTTATTCAGCTTATTTTAATCAAATAGTCTGATTATTCTTGAGAGGGAATAAGAAATGTATATAAAACAACAAATGTACCACAGAGTATGCAAAAGTTCAGGAAAAATCTCATGATTAAATTCTGATCTTCCTTTTTTTCTTTTCTCTGCAAGATTTGGGAAACATATTGGAAAGGTGAGCTTATACTGAGCTCTGATTTTTGGAAAGTCAGTCCCTTGTTGATGAAGTGAAACTTTTGAGCTATTATCATCTTTATCTGTGGATATGTATCATTTTGCTCTCAAAAATGCCCTAAGTCTTTATGCCCTGTTTTTCATTAGTTTCCTTCTTCTGAGCCTGATTTCCAAGTAGACCTAAGCAGAGGTTATCATTTTGGGCATTGGTCTTTTAACTACCCCTGTCCTTCCCTACTCTCTATTAATCTTCTTGATGGGATCATAGTAAAATTTCACAGTGGAGGTAAATGCCCTAGTAAGGTGGAAGGTGAAGAAGACAGAGGAAAGAGGGAAATCTTTAAGAATAGGATAGGGATTAATTAGGGACAACCAGAACCTTCTCCATTACCACGTGTCCCAGTCATAGGCAGGATCTCTAGGGGATTGGCTTCCTAAGGTGTCCTGGGAGTTTCCTTTTTTTTTTTTTCCTTAAATGTCTACTTTATTTATTTATTCCTGCCCCCTCCATTTTTTTGCACTTACTAACTGCTCTCTGTGTGCTCATCTTCTCTTTAGGAGGCACCGGGAAACTGGGAACTCCCAGGTGGGAAGAGAGGTGTTCAATTGGTTGAGCCACCTCAGCTCCCTGCTTTGTTGTGTCTCTGTATTTCCTCTTTGTGTGTCCTTGTTGTGTCATCTTGTTGCATCAGCTTGACACACATGGCCATTGCTCCAGCTCATTGTCTTGCTCGTCTTCTCCAGGAGGAAGCAGGAACCAACTGGGACCTCCCATGTGGTAGGCAGGAGTTCAATCGCTTGAGCCACATCTGCTTCCCTTCTTTGCTTTGCAGGGAATAACAAAGCCCCATAGTTCTGAGGACTGTGCACCTTTAGATCATGAACTTATCAGTGGTGACCCTTGCAAATGGAAGACCTAATGGCTTTTCTGAAGTGTCTAACCTCAATAAGGAGCCAAGAGAATGTGCATTAACTGCAATTTTAAATTTTGGTTAATGTCTGCAAAGAATGGGGATGTTGGATATAATTGAAAATTATTGGGGAGCAGATGTGGCTCAAGTGGTTGAGTGCGTGCTTCCCACATGGGAGGTCCTAAGTTCAGTTCCTAGTGCCTCCTAAAATCAAAATAAACAGCAACAACAAACAACAACAACAACAAGTAAAAAATTGGAAAAACCAACTCAGGGGAGCCAATGTGGCTCAGTGGTTGAGCACTGGGTTCCCACATATGAGGTCCCAGTTTCAATCCCCAGCCCCGGTACTTCAAAAAAAAAAAAGCCTATTGAAGTCATATTCCTTATATTCCCAAGAGTGTGTAATATATATTTTTAAAGAAATCAATTTTATTCATACATATTAATAAAGCATACAATTTATCCAAAGTATATAATTAATGATATTTGGTATAATCACATAGTTGTGCATTCATCACCTCAATCATTAAGGCATTTTCATTATTTCAATAATAATATTAAACAATATAACAGATAAACAACAAAATTCTTCACCTCTAATCTGTTTCCCCTGCTGTACATAGCTGCTATTTCTGTCTATTCTTGCACAATTATTTATTTATTTATTATGTCATAGTTTTATTGAGATATATTCACATACCATACGATCTATCTAAAGCGTATCAACAATGGCTTTTAGTATAATTGCGAGAGTGTATAACATTATTGCTTATATTACTGAAGTGCTTGAATTCTGATGAAATATCTTCTATTAAAATCTGATGCCTTTGTAACCCTGGGCACTAATGTGTTTCTTCCCAGGGCTTAGGTATTGCAGGTGCAGGAGCCCCAGCCTGTGGAACCCGAGCTCCCTTTCTGGACCATCCCAGGGACGACCTTGCCCATGCTGAATGGCTTTAGAGAGAGGCAGCCGTCTCCAGAGCAGACCTCATTTCCTTTCGGCAGTGGTCTCCTGCAGACAAGCCTTCTGCTGTTCCTACTTTATATGTTCCAACCTGAAGGTAGTATTTGATTTCATAAAATTTTAGGTCCTATATAATCTTATAACAGTGGCCAAGACTGAATTCTCTGTAACTTAAAGGTGCAGGATATACAAATTAAAATATATTTTTTCTGTTGTATCATGGAGAGTAAGAAAAGAGTAATGAGGCCATGAAGAGATACATTGTTTAGTTTGGGAAATTGCAATCAACACAGTAGTTCTTTTTTAAATAACATTTTATTGAAGAATATCATTCATATGTGAACATACATAAAGAAATGTATAGAAAATTTGTGAATTTACAAAACAAATATGCAAAGCATCACTTAAGGCTCCCATATATTTCCCCACCACCAACACCTTGAATTGTTGTGAAATATTTGTTACAAACTCTGAAAGAGCATCGTCAAAATATTACAAACATTAGCCCATATCTTACATTTAGTGTATTTTTCCCCTTACCCACCTAATTATTAACACCCTATAATACTATTATATATTTTATCATTCAGGAGAAAAACTTCTTATATTTGTCCTGTTAACCACAGTCCATCATTCACCACTGGATTCCCTGTGTTATGCAGTCCCATGCTTTTTGCAATCCAAATTATACATGCAGTGGCTACATTTTCATCAGAGTTATGCTGTCATCACCTTGGTCAATTTTAGAACGTTTTCATTACTCCAAAAGGGAAAATCCCATACCCTTTTATACCCCCCTATTTTTGTCCCTTAGTATTGAAAAAATATCTTCTTGCCATTGCTACAAAATATTACAATATTACTGTTAACTATCATCCATTGGTTATGTTAGTTGTAATTTCCCCATATTTTTACCACTTTGTAAAAGAAGAGTATTCATTTTTTACTGATTTTCAATTTTCAGTTTTTGAAATTAGTAACAAAGATCTCACTGACATCTAAGTGATAAATTTGCATGTAGAAATACTGCTGCCATATTACTCTGCCCACTCCCAGGTTTGTGAAAAGCCTACTCCTTCCATCACTACATAGGGGAGAGACACTCAGGAGTTTGACAACTTTTGTAAAGGCACCTACGCTATTTCCCATAAACTCTTACCCCCACCTGTTCCAGTTCAGGAATCCAGAGGAAGAGATCCACAAAGAAGGTGGAGGTCACAGATTCATGAGTGTCTCCCGACCACCTCTGGCACACAGAAGATGAGGAGAGCAAACTTCTCAGTTCAGGAAGACTCAGTTTATTCAGTGAGTCTTCCACCACCCAGTAACCTCACTGTTATTCCAAGGGCTTTAATTGCATGGAGGGCCTCAGAGGGAATGAAAGTGAGGTGTGGGGGTGAGTCTGGAGATACTGTTCAGGGGAAGGGAGGAAAGTCTCCTCTCCTTACAAAGATGCCCCAGAAACTTTGCTGATAGTTCTTTCTGACTCTTTATGGTGTGGACCCAGCTCTGTTGCAGTCAGAGGAGTCCCCTGAGGAAGATGAGCTGGAGTCATTGCCCTCAGACTCACTGTCTTCATCTCGTCCCCACTGCTGGAGTCTTCATCATCTTGCCCATCTTCCTTAGTTTTCTCTGGCCCCTGTGAGTGATGGTGAGCAACCTGTATGGTCTCTGATGAATATGTCCCTGGGGACTGCAGTCCCTGCCCTTCTCCATGTCCTTCTGAGGGGCTCCTCATTGATGGGGACTGCAGAACTGTCCGTCTGACCTTGGGGCTCAGGCAACCGATCATGGCCGTGTTCTTGCACTTAGCAGAACTTTTGTGTCTGCCTTATTTCACTCAACATAATATACTCAAGTTTCATCCACATGGTCATATGCATCCTGATTTCATTCCCTCTTAGAGCTGAATAGTATTCCATTGTATGTCTATATCATATTTTGTTCATTGATTGTTGGCCACTTGGGCTGTTTCCATATTTTAGCAATTGTGAGTAATGCTGCTATGAACATCGGTGTGCAAATGCCAATTCATATCCTTTCTTTCAGATCTTCTGAATGTAGTCCTATTAATGGTATTGCTGGATCATAAGACAGTTCTATATTCAGCCTCTTAGGGTACAGCTAAATTATTTTCCACAGAGGCTGCAGCATTCATTCTACACTCCCACCAATAGTGAAGGAGTTTTCACATCTTGTACAGAATTTGTATCTTTCTGTTTTTTTTTTTTTTCAATAATGGCCATTCTCTAAAGTGTGAAATGGTATCTTGTCGTAGTTTTTTGTTTTGTTTTGTTTTGTTTTGTTTTGTTTTGTTTTGTTTTTGAGGTATCGCGGCCAGGGAATGAACCCGGGCCTTCATATGTGGGAAGCCGACGCTCAACCACTGAACCACATTGGCTCTCCTGAGTTGATTTTTTTTTCTTTGTTTGCTTGTTGTTTGTAGGAGGCACTGGGAACCAAACCCGGAACCTCCCATATAGGAAGCAGGCAGTCAACCACTTGAGCCACATCTCCTCCCTCATTGTAATCTTTTTTGTTTTCTTTTTTTTTGTTTTCTTTTTATTATTCTTCATTGTAATCTTGATCTGCGTTTCCCTAATAGATAGGGATGTGGACATTTTTTTTCCACATGTGTTTACAAAACAAATATGAATATCATCAAGAAAGGTTGTCTCTCTTCTCTGGATTCTGATGATGTTCAGCTCCTGGCTACTCCCTCTATAGCTTTTTCTCTGATTGACTGAATTTCATTGTCTTATAAAGGACTCCAGTAATAGGATTAAGGTCCATTCTGATTGATGTGGGCTTCACCTTAACTGAAGTAACCTCACCAAAAATCCTACCTATATTGGGTTCACACCTACAGGAATGAATTAAGTTTAAGAACATATCTTTCTGCAATACATACAGCCTGAGATCACCACAGAGGGAAAGCATTCAGTCTTTCACTAACAAGTACTATTTTACCTAACATATCTATCTTTATGCCAGCACCTTGCTGTTTTCCCACTGTAGCTAAGTAATATGCTTCAAAGTCAGGAAATGAGAGGCCTCCAGCTTTGTTTTTGGCTACTCTGGGCCCCTTACCCTTTCAAACAAATCTGATAATTGGCTTTTCCATTTCTGTGAAAAAGGCTGTTGGGATTCTTATTGGGATTGTGTTGAACCTGTAAAACAATTGTAGAATTAACATCTTCCAGTCTGTGAATATGCAATGTCCTTCCAATTATTTAAGTTCAGTTTCTTTTAGCAATGTTTTGTAGTTATCTGAATACAGTTCCTTTATGTCCTTCAATAAGTTTATTCCTAATATTTGATTTTTTTACTTGCTATTTTTTTCAGGTCAATCCCCAAACTACTGACAGGCATGGGAATCTTGAAGATGGCCCAGTTCTGTTAGACCCATACTGGAAGCAGGCCAACAGAGAGAGCCAGAAACACCAGAAATGGACTGAATGCTGCATCAGACCAGAAAATGTAAAGCCAGGGGTCATCTTAAGAAATTTCTTTACTGTGAATATTTGCTTTTCCCAATACTGTTTGATGATTAAAGTATACAGAAAAAGTTTATACCTCAATAAACCCTATATAATAGCAGAGTGGTGACTATTTACTAAGAGTAGTAAGAACATCAATCTAGACGTGATTGCTACTAATAAAAGAAAAACAAAACACTCAAATTTTAGGTGTATCTTAAAAACAAATGCCCAGAAGTTGTAATTAAACTGCTGCTTCACACTGCACTTATGTCCAGATTTTTAAATTTCTGTATGACTGTAGGTTGTCATGTTATAGAGGTAGCAACATTACTGGTTCTAAATAAATGAACTTATTTGACCAATCTTTACTTCATTCATTCTGTATTTCCTTGAAGGAAGGTGCAAATGAGGAGAGACTGGGTAGATTTTATTCCCCTGAGAACGTTGAAATAGCATTCATTGATCTGATTGTTCTTGTACATTGCAACTTAAGGAAACATGTTATTGAATGATTATTAAATATGACAACTATGTTGAATGCATAAATTTGTGTATTGAATATTTTTTAAAAAGAATCCTTTCCTAAAATATCAGCAGTTGTATTTATTTTTGTAAGTTATAACATGTTTATTGAATTAAATCCATATATCATAAAAGTTACCCTTTTAAAGTATACAGAAAAGTGGTTTTTAATTTATAATGAAATCATTGTGCCACCATGATAACAATCTAATTCCAGATAATATTCATCACTTCATAAATCTATTGTCTATCAGCAGTCATTCCCTATTCCCAACTTCCCCCATTCCTACTAATCCAGTTTCAGGCCAGATGAATCTGCCTTTTCTGGACATTTCATATAATTTGAATCCTATTTTTGACCTTTTGTTCCTGGCTTCTTTTCATTGGCATCATATTTTCTTGTTTGTCAGTTTTCTTGTTTATTATTATTGAAATACTGAAAATACTCTAATGATTGAAGTGATAAATGCTCAAATATGTGATTATACCAAATACCATTGATTGTACATTTTGAATGACTTGTATGGTTTATTAATATGTATCAAAATTGATTCAAAAAGTTTTGGTAATTGCATTTTCTATTTGTGTATATAGGCTGTTCGAATTTTGATTGGAATTGCATTTAATCTATAAATCAGGTTTGGTAAGAATGACTTCTTCATGATATTATGTATCTCAATCCATGAACATGGAATGTCTTTCCATTTCTTTAGGTCTTCCAAGAGGAACTGCACACATGCACACATCATTTATAGAAATGAAGGTGTGCAATAATAGCCCCTCATAAAATTCAAGGGCAGTCAAAACTGTCAAATTCCTGAGCATCCTTTGGTCCTCTAAAGGCAGGAAGATTCCTACCACCATCAAATATAAGCCAAACTCAAACACTGAGATATGCACACTACTTATTAGGATGATGCATTTTCTGGAAGTAACATGTCACATTTCTCACTCTCATTACAGCCCACATAGAAAATCACATGTACATCTTCTGCTTTCCACTGGAGAGAGACCCATGAATATACATTATAATTGGCAATATAAGACATTCACAATCCATGTCCCTGGTCCCACAAGGAACACCAAATATGCCTCTTGGAATCCCTAGTCTAAGTAAGGCAAGTCCTGGCTGCTTATTGGACTCCTCTAAAAACGGAGGTGCTTACAGGGCTGCAACTGGTCAGCCTGTGCACATAGACTACCAGCAAGATAATAAGCATGGCCACTGAAGCCTCACTGGTAAAATGCAAATGGTACCTACAGAAGAGGGCAAAAACTGTCACACAGGGCCTTTCCCAATTGGAGGAATATTTGACTGCCCCCATATTCAGGCCTTGTCCAAGCATCTTGAGACACTGGCAATGGTGCCCCCATTGTTCCCTCCTCTAGCCAAATGTGGAAGCCCTTGTGACCAATTTTGTGTGACATGGAAAGAGAATTGGTATATCAAACCGATCGCAATGCCATCATACACAATGCAAGTCATGAATGCCAAGCCTCAAATACTGCTAACTCAAGATGGGTATTTTGGATCTGCAGTTGGCAGAGCTGTAAGGGTTCCATAGGCTCTCCAGGATACTCTTAGCCACCAGTTGCCCAATCTTCTAATCTTCACTAATGCTTGTGTGATGTCCAAAGGACTGGAAGAGGGTTCAGGCCAATGGAAATAAAATAATTTTCTCACACGAGAAAGAACCCTGGGTGTATTGGGACTTCACGTTTGAGTGCAGTTCATAGTATCCCCCGTTTCTACACATTTGACTCACCACAGCGGAGAACACTGGCATAAACTACCCAAAATCATCCCTATACATCATGTCCAGTGGGTTCCTCAGAGACTGTCCCTCAGGCCCCCCAATCATCTGCTACCACCTGGTGGTCTCTGCTCATAGAAACTTTGCCTAAGAGCCTCCCCTGCTGGTAAAATGGAAGTTTTTAAATATACAAATCATCTTTTACTTAAAGTTTTGGTAAAAGGTGCATAAAAATCTGCATAGGTGTATGTTTCCTGTGACAAAAATATTTTTGCTATAGTTTCAAACTCTTTAAAAGTTATTGATATATTGAGGTTATCAATTTCTTCTTGATTCAATTTTGATATTTAATATTTTTAAAACAGTCTCCTAAATTCTTCATTAATTTTTTTCACATGGATTGTAAAAAAAGTGATTTTTGTCTCAATAAAACTGTCTAAAAGTTTAAAAAACTCTAAAAAAAGGAGTGCCTCTAGGCCCATCATTGGCCAAAATAGGTACTGTGAATTGTGTCCCAGAATCAAATATTGGCATCTGTGTGGAAAATGATGGTGTCATTTTCCACATGGTGGATTTAAACCCTTCTGCTATTGCCATATTAATTTCATAGCATGACTTCCCATCACTGTCAGAACCACCAGGAAGGAGAAACTATCACTCCCAAACCAAGCAGTAGAAGGGTTTGTGTCACCTTCAAGGTAGAAGGAAAGCTCTGGGTGGTGGATGCCAGTTACATGAAAATATCAGTTCTTTTTGTCCTGGCTTGAATGCCCATTCCCCACATAAAGCACAACACCTGGGCTCACAAACGCAACATAGAGCAGGCCCTGAGAGAAAAGCATTGTGCAATCTTTCAGCAAGGGAGAAACAACACCAGGTCTGGCTGTCATGATAGAAGTAGCAGCCACTAAAGCTGGTCCTCACCAACTGGTACAATGTTAATGCTCATAGTGACTCTGGATTTAATATTTTTGCTGGCTGCATGGTCATAGGTTTGCTTACCAACCCACAAAGTCTCATCATGTTGATTGAGAAATGCTCAAACAACCTTTGGGTAATCCTAAAATTGTACCCAAGGATTGGGCATAGGAGATTGCTGGCTGTCGACTCAACCACCTCTGCCCAGCTGCAACTGAGCAAGGCTGATGACCCAAAGCTATCCATTATATATATCAGATGGGTCCACTGGCACTAATTAATAAATGATTCTCGACCCAGGTGTAATCTAAATAAGATTTTCACACAGCAACAATGGCCTCATCAGTTAAATCATATCAAGGCTACATGGCTAATTGTCCCCTACCCCACACAAGAGCATAGATTGCAAAGGGCCTACAGAGAATTAAGAACCCATTGACACATGTGTGGACAAAAAATATTCTCTGTGAGGGAAGTGCAGGGTGCCACAAAGGAACATTCAGCCAAAGCTTTTGCCAGGTTTGTCTTAGACAATCCCCTAAAAGTCAAGGAGCTCTGTGACAGAAACATACCGAGATACCATGATTAGAGCTGCCCGATGGTATTTAAAAGCCCATGAAAAAATTCCCAACTTTTTTGGATGCTACTTGGATTGATACCAACCCCCAGGCTGGTCCTCAATCACCTCCACCTCAGGCGACATTCCTTCAGCCTAAGATCTCACTGTTGGAGATCACCTCACCTCAGATGACATCACCTCAACCCAGGAGCTCGCCGATGGAGAGTACACCACCCTAGACACCATCAAGGGTCACCTATTGCTACTCTGTTACCTCGAACCAGAACCACCCCTATGCTTGAGTCAGATGCTGCCTTAAGAAATGGAAGAAACCATCAGAATGGCTAATATGGCAAACATTCTAAACATGGAGCCCTTTCCTTATGCTATGCTTTCACCCACCCCCAACCATTGTAACGTCAACTTACACTCTGCTTCCCCCTAGAGGCAAGATGAAAGTTGTATTTTTAATATACAACAGGGACAACCATCCAACATCTAGAGGTCCATGTTTGCCCTCAGTTCTTTTGCCTAAGCTCCAGTCTCTATATGTTAACAAGGGTTAATACAACAACAAATAGATCGTCTAGCCCAGGAAGTCTTGGAAAACTGCCTAGTCTTATATGTCCTCTTAGCCAAAAAAGGGCTTGTCTGGCCCATAAGTATCTATTCCTGCTGCATATATTTTGATCATTCAGGGCAACTAAAATTAAACTTATGTAAGATGGATCAAGAGATCAAGATTTTTCACAATATAACCAAGATTTTTCAACATATATCTCAGACCCTAAAAATCCTCTAACATTTCCTCTTCACTATTCCTTGAAAGGTAAAGGAAATAGCTATGCAAAGGCTTCCAGAGCTTGGTTTTAAATTTATTAATATTTGTATAATAACCACTCTCCACTAGTGCTTTATGTGTTAACTCAAGAATGCTATGCCCCGGCAGTAAATATATCAGTCATGCAAACTGCCACAATCTCCCAAATATTCGATGCTGAGTTATCATAGGATTGAATCTTAAAACTACAGAAATGTTTTTGTATTCTGCCTCAGCATCCATCTTACTATTTCACTATTTGCAGATGACATGAGCCTATACATAGAAAGTCCTGAAAAATCTACAACAAATGTTCTATAATTGAATTCAGTAAAGTGGCAAGATATAAGGTCAACACGTGAAAATCAGTAGCACTTCTGTACACTACTAATGAGCAATCTGAGGAGCAAATGAAGAAAAATTACATTTAAAATAGCAACTAAAATAATCAAATATCTAGGAATAAACTTCACAAATGAAGTAAAGGACTTGTACACAGAAAGCTACACAGAATTGCTAATGGAAATAAAAGAAGACCAAAATAAATGGAAGAATATTCCATGTTCATTTGATTGAAAGACAAATATCATTATGGTGTCTATCCTACCGAGATTGGTTTACAGATTCAATGAAATCCCAATAAAATTTCTAACAGCATTTTTTTACTGAACTGAAAAAGAAATTATCAAAATTATTTGGAAGATCACACTGATGAAAGATGTTGCTAATGTAGGAAAATGTGGGAGGAGTGGGGAGCCGGGCATATGGGAATCCCCTATATATTCTCTCTAACATTTATGCAATCAAAGCAACATTTTTTTTAATTGTTCATAAAAATCAAGATTTTTCACAGTACATACCAATATTTGTAAAATGATGTATAAATACATATGCATATATGTGCATTTTCTTACATAAATGTTATTTTATATATATATATTTTAAAGGTGCTTAGATTACCTAATTATTACTCAGAAATTACAGGGATTCTCATGTTCCCCACCTCCCACACCTCCCACAACACCCCACACCAACATCCTTCA
>JAQZBX010056912.1:0-18069 GCA_029593785.1 Cabassous unicinctus
TTAAAATCCTTGTTTGCTATTTCCAATTTCTATATAATCCTGGAGTTAGTCTCCATTGATTGCCCTTTGTTTTCAGAATGATTAATACTGTTCAGTTTTGCTTTGCTTTTTGTTTTTTTTACACGCTGAGTAATTTTGGAGTAGATCCTGGATAATATGAATGTTATGTTGTAGATACTCTATATTGTGTTATATTTCTCTGAAGACTGTTGAATTCTTTGTTCATTTGTTTGAGCTCAGACTGCAAATTCCATCTCTTGGGCTGAAGCTTAAATTGTAGTTCACTTCTTTAATGCTGAGCTGGGCCATTTGGCGTCTGGCCAACTTGGGCAGAATTTATACACTGAACCGGATCTCTCCTCTAAATTTCTCATTTCCAGGATTATTCCCTCACTTTTCAATGTCTAGAGTTGCTCCAAATTCTGTTCTCTCATTCTTACAGCCAGAAATACTGTGAGTTTTCTATCATGCCTGCTGTAGCCTGGGTATGCCCTCAGGCAACAAGCCATGAAAACAGAAATGTACCCAGTAATATTCTCTTTTCCAAGTGTCACTTCCCATCCAGAATCTGTCTGCTTTTGCTCTCTCTCTGGTGTAACATGTGGTGCAAACTTACTTACCTCAGCAGCGTGGCACAGTGTTCACTGACTTTGAGAGTGTAGGATAGTCTGCCATGCTAGCTCACCACTGGTTGAGAGCATTTAGCTGTGCTCAGAGCACATAGGAGAAAATGGTGGGGAAGGTGACAGATAAAATCTTTGTGGCCTTAGATTTCTATGTGCTTCTGCATGGAGCAGACCCCAGAAGTTAAGTTCAGCAAGGTCTCAGGCTCAGAAATCTCCCTCCTGTGCACAAATAGCCATGATCGATGGAATTCATTCAAGACCCCAATACAACTCAAAGCATACAACTTCTAATTGCTCTCTTGTCTCCACCAGAGGAAGATGCATTCAGCAGGGAGGAAAGAGCCAGTCTTTAAAGCCATGAATGGACCTCAGAGATCTTTACCATGAAGCCCACATGAATGCACTATTGTGAGCATCTATTCTCCAAATTCAAACTCACATTGGGGCTCCTACAGATCCCAGTCTAGCCTAAGACAAAATCCTTCAATCCTGGATAGATGGTCCAAAATTCTTACAACCTTCTCATCTACAGGGCATCCCCTTTCCGTGTGCCAGCACTTTTCAGACCATTGCCAATCTGTTCCAAGTCTTTACATAACCAAGATGTAAAAACCTGCTGTAATACAAATTCTCAGTCAGGTTGTTGGGTTTTTTTTTTGAGGGGGGGGCAGGGAGGACTCTCATACTAGAACAAAACAGGCTGATATCCCTACACACCCAAATAATAACCCATCAGAACCAGTTTGATAGTAAGCTTTTTGCCTCTGCTGAGTATCTTAAATATCATTTGTGTGTTTTCCTGAGGCTCTGACACAGCTATATGCTCTCAACCAGTGGTGAGCTAGCATGGCAGACTATCCTACACTCTCAAAGTCAGTGAACACTGAGCCACGCTACTGAGGTAAGTAAGTTGGCACCGCATGTTGTTTCCTCTGCTGTGGCCTCAACTCCTATTTATTTTGCATCTGATGAATGGCTTTCTGTGTCAGGCGATCCATAGTGGCTGGCAAAAGATGTGCGGTGGTAGCACTGGACTCACCAAAAGGAAACCAACACCCAGTATCTATCAAGCTATGTATGAAAATGTAGGTTTAGAGTAACTCAAAGGCTTTTGAAGAAATGGTTGAGGACACAGAGGATAAGGATCAAAAGGCTGTTAGGAAATAGTGGAATCCATTGGACGTTTTGAAGATTAATATGAACCTAATGTCAACCTGCAGAATGGATCAACTATCAACTACACAGTAGATGGATGAAAACACAACTTGAGCATTGTCAGAACTTGAAGAGACTTAAAGAAACTGAGGAGTGATTGCATAAGACTCCAAAGGACTGGGTCACAAATTGATCAATATAATGCTGATTGAGTTCCTGTGGTCATGATAAGAATATATACAGCATTTGTTTGTATTGTCAAGGTTCATAGGATGAACTGTACTTTGAAACCTACATTAGTCAAAGCAATCAATGCTATATGCTATAACAAACAGCGCTTAACCTCTGTGGCTTTACCTAATGAAAGGTTATTTCTTGATTATGCAAAGTCTAATGTGGATGATCCTAGACAGGTAGTTCATCTGGATGGCTTTCTTCTAAGCAAGGATGAAGGGATCCCAGTTTTCTAAGCTTTTGAACCCCTTGTTTCTACCCATGCTGATGTGGAAAGTAACAGAACATGGCAGGTCATATGGGATATTTCTGGGTAGGCCTGAAAAGTGAACCTCACTTCTACCCACATTCCACTTACTTGAATTAGCCACGTAAACCCATCTAGACCAAAGGCAGCAGGTAAATATCAAATTCCTTTCTGTTCAGGAGGAAAATGAACCAGTTTGGTAAACTCATGGTGCTATCTCTGTCACAATGCTGCAATTAATCCTTCCTTCCTACTTTCGAACATTTGTTGAGTATCTCCCTTGGTATCTCCATCAGGTATCTACAGTACCTGGTGCTGATGTGGTAAAGACTAGCAGGACACAATTGTGTAACAGGTGATGCTCCGCTTTCAGTCTTAGTTGACTAATAGATGGTAATACCCCAAAATGCAGAACAAAATACAGGAGAAGGGGTAGTTTAAGAGGAAGATAGGAATTTTGGCTTTAAACATGCTCAGTTTGAAACCTTTAAGGGACAGACACATGGAATATAAAGCTGTGAAGAAAGGTTAAAATGGAAACCCAAATTTGGGAGACATCAGAAAATAGCCTAATGAAAAATAATGGCAGATGAAGTCACAGAATGTGGGGAGGGAGAAGAGTGGCAATCCCAGGAAATAATCTTGGAGAACCCCAGGGGATGGAGGGTACTCAGGGGACGAGAGTGACCAGCTGGAGAGGCAGGAGATGATGATGATGTGTCATTGGATTTCAATGATAATGGAAGAGAGCAGTGACAGCAGCACGGAGACTAAAGGCCAAGGTGGGCCTGGGTAGTAGAGGGAATGGGAGATGAAAAATCAGAGATCAGGAACATGCAGGACTCTGTCAAGGACTTGGTGTGAATGGGAGTGGGAAGAGAGAGATAGGCCTGTAAAGTTTTGTTCACCTCCCCTTCACCTTGTTGGCAAAGGAGAAAATCCTGCCCTAGACGAGACTGATAGCAGTTTAGTCACATATAGCCCAGGAGAGAAGGACACCCCACACCAGGCAGGGCTGCAGTGGGGGTATGCTTTGGAACAGAGTGAACCAGCAGGGGCTGTGGGAGGCAGGCTGTGTAGTAACAAGAGGATAAGGTGTCCCTAGTTCCTATGGGAGGATGTGGTTGGCTTGTTTGAATAATTCCACAGGCTGGCAGGGAAGTGGAGCCCGTTAGGTTGAGGACCTGGTGGGGAGCCTTTCCCGTTATGTGCACAGGGATATCTGATGAGAGCAGGGCGACCCCATGGGTAAGTCTTTCAGAACCTCTGAGGCTCAAAGATGTCAAGGCAGCACTTGAAATTTTAGGTCTTACAATATAGGAACCAGATTGAAGAGAAACTCAAGTATTTAGAAGAGGAAGGGAATGAAGTAATTGAATGAGAGAGGCTGAAGATGTAGGAGGGAGGGGAAACTCTTTAAATTGTCTTTCAAAAATAATGAAAATAATATGTACTCACTTAAACAATCCAGGAGTAAAGTAGAAAATGAAGCTACACTCAATAAATATCTGTTGAATAAATTAATGTTGCATATTTTATGGAATTTTCTGTACATAAAAATAAGTTTTGCAAAACAACTTGCTTTTTCAACATAATATATCTATATCACTGCATAGAAAGCTACCTTAACAGTTATATATAATGGAGGTACCAAGATTTATTTAAAGTCTCTTAACAGAGGAACATTGCAGTTACTTTTCATTTTTATTATTACAAATAAGCCTACCCAATATTATATTTTCATAATGTATTTTGTGTTATTAAATGTAGCTCCTTCTTGAGGGAGAATTTCTAAAGGCTAGATTTCTAGAAGTGGAATCAATAAGTTAAGAACTACGCACATTAAAATGTTGACAGCCAATGTTAAAAAACGGGCTCCAAATTACGTTGAGTTGATTTACATTTCCTACAAAGAGTATTTGGGAGTGGAGAGGGACCAGGGATGGAGCAAAGTTTCAGAGGGTATGGAGGACTTGGGAGCAGGAGAGGATTTGGACAAGACCTAAGGAGAGGTGCTGAGGAAAAGACTTCATCAGGAGGGCACCTGTGGAATCATCCTCGGTACACCAGGGATGAGATGTCCTGGCACATGAATATGCGTGGCAGTTGCCTTTCAGGAACCCTCTCCCTTCCCAGAGAGCTGGCAACACAAGGAAGGCTCTTTAGCATTCTTCCCTGAGCCATCCCTTTCCCCACTGCTTTGTGCCAAAAGCACCAAAGATCCCTGTCTCCCTTTAAAAACATAATTAACATTCTCAGCGGGGTGGGTTGTGCACATTACTTGCAGATGGATGCTTCCTGTCTTGTTAGCTCACATGCTGGCTTTGGAATAATATGCCAAACACTGCTTTTAGCTCCTATTTTCTTTAATTAATGGAAATGTTTGACTGCAGCATTCTGACTCTTGCCTTCAACAATTTAACAAACTCGTACTGAGCACCTACTATGTGCCAGACCGTGTGCACATTGAGATGAATCAGACGTGGTCCTGCATTAAAGAAATTGCAATCTCTCTGGAACACAGACCCATGTATAATAGCAAAGTAATGTGTTAAGTATTCAAGAGGCAGCATATACAGTGTTTTAAAGGAGCTTTAGAAGCAGAAGGGAAAACCAGGACTGATTCCACCTTGGGTGTAGAATCTGGAAGCATTTGCAAAGGGCTGACAGTCTAAAGCAAGAGACTGAGGAAAGGATTTGGTGTCACGAAAAACTCAGTTCCCAGTCGATTTCCCCCACTTACTAGCCTCTGGGCTTTAGCTTCCTCATTTGCAAAATGGAGATCACCATCATCCAGAACCTCTTGGAGGGTGTGACGGTTAGGCTAATGTGTCAACTCGGCCGGGTACTTGTGCCCAGTTGTTTGGTCAAGCAAGCACTGGGCTAATTGTAATTTGAGGACATTTATGGACTTTAGTCACCAGTGAGTTTGCTGCATAGAAGGCTGGTTACATCTACAATCAACCAGGGAGATTGCCATCAGCAATGAGTGACAATTTATCCAATCAGTTGAATGCCTTAAAAGGGGAAGTGATTTCAGCATTCAAAGAGAATATTCCAGCTTGACTTTGGACAGTCAAAGTCTCCTGGAAACTCATCAAGGACCTTCATCGGAGCCTGTGGTTTGCAGCCTGCCTGTGGAATTTAGACTTGTGCATCCCCATGGTCACGTGAGAGAATTTTATAAAATCTCATACTATTTACAGATATCTCCTGTTGATTCTGTTTCTCTAGAGAACCCTGACTAATACAGGGGTGTTATGAGGATCAACCACAATAAATGCATAAGAATAATTTAATAACCACGGGAGAGCATTCAAATTTGAAATAACATGATCATATTGATCACTTGGTTAGTATATACTAAGTCCAGGCACTGTCCTAGGTACTTCATATATTTGAGCAACTTCAGTCCTCTCAAAAACTCAGCAAGATGGATGTTATTAGCTTCATTTCTGGGCTGAGAGTCAATCCTTAAATAAACTCTAATTGGCAGAGTCAATGTGGAGACGTACCTTGTAAAATATGTGCTCTTTCCAACATACCAAACTGCCTCCTACTTTCACTATTAAGCCCTGGAGTGGTCCAAAGGCTGTTGGCTAAGAGTGGCTTCTGGCAATGGGATGTGCCCTACAAGAGACATAATAAATCTCAACTCTGAATATCCTCACCAGCTCCTCCCTTTCCCACTTATAAACCACTTGCTATCACCACCACTAGTTTCCAATCGACAATAATTTGTTTAGCATGCATAGTACCCAAAACCTTGTGAGAGAATAACAACTAAGGCAGGATGACTATCCTCCAGAAATATCTATTTCACCTATTGCTGGATAGGTGAAATTCATGCCTACACAGTAGAAAGCAGCCCATTTAGCTTGGTTTAACACATACTGAGTCTGAGAACTCCTGATGAAGAGGCCCAACAAGCAGATAGAAATTTCAAATTTTGGAATTATTGGCATGCATGTAATATTTGAAATCAGTTGTGCAAGTATTGATCTATAGTTATCACTCTCACTCTTACTTCTAAAGTCCATAGCAGGCCCAGGGAAGTTCAGCAGAAGAGAAAACTTCAGCCTCAAGAAACTGTTTTCAGTTACTAGGAGAAAAAACTCATAAGATTCATTTTCCTTTCTTGCCATGTTTCCAAAACAGGTATCTCACCATCATCCTCAAAGGAAAGGTGATCTCTCCTGAGCATGCAATGGAAAGAAAAAGGGTCTTCCCTCTGGTTTAAAAATTATAAATAAATATGAGCACAATGGGACTAAAAGGTAATGCGTGGTACCTCCACAGCCATGAAAAGTGCATTATTAAGAACCCCGCAGCATACATTGGACCTACGCAGCCACAGCAGCATACAAATCAACCCTCAAAGTATCCATTTGTGCTACAAATGCAGTTGGTCAAATCCCAGAAGGCATTTCTATAATGATGGTTTTCTATAGGCTTGTTCTCGACCAGAAATTATGGGTTCCATAAAAAGAAATAGCAGTATGATTTTAGTTAAAACCCGATTTACATTCTGTATTTCTCTTCAATAGTCTAGTTGATTGAGGCCCTTTGGGAATAACTCTCATCTTGTGGTACTGAAGCTCATTAAATAAAGCCATGAATTGTGCAAAATGGTTACACACTTGGTTTACAAGTTCCTTAAATATTATTTACCTTACTCTTTGGCTTAAAATATCAAGCAGGAAAACTGGAGATATATTGTGGCCACATTTTAACATACCAGGAAGGTATCTCCTTAGCCTATTAGAAATAGCAACCTGGCCCATGTATGGGAATGTAATGTCACATAATTTTGCCGCAGAAACTGGAAACAGTACATTGATGAGTCAGCACTCTATGCATAATTATTCTGTAAACCCACAACTTCTCTAATGAAAAAAATAATAAATCTACTACATAAGAATCCAGGAACATTCAGATACAAAGTTCAATGAGGTGCGACCTAACTAGGCACAAAGAAGACATGATTGGGGTAATCACCCGGTTTTATAGCTGGAAGCCTCACAGTTATTCATTGCCAACATCCATCATGCAAAAATCTTGTCAACTCTATATCCTTTCCTGTATTGTGCTACTAAACTTTGCCCACCCCTCCCCCTATACCTTCTAGGGGTCTTGGAAGCATCTAATCTCCCATACATAAAAATTATCACCATACCTAAGATAAAGACTGGCTTCAATTTTCCTAACTGATATACATCTCTTTAAATCCACATCTACTTCTCTACTTTATTGTCCTCTGAACTGGTTTTTCTCTAATCCTGTCATCCTCCAAACACTAGGATATTTTAATTTTCCTCTTAATCTTTTAATGCCCCCAAACTGGAAACAAATGAAATGTCCATCAATGGTGAATGGATAAGCAAATTATAGTATAATTTGGAGTACTACTCAACAATATAAATCTACTGATGCTATAGCATGGATGAATCTCAAAGGCAATTTGCTAAGTAGAAGGAGCCACACTCAAAAGGCTACATACTCTGAGATTCCATTTTTAAGGCATTCTTGAAAAGGAAAAACAACAAGGACAGAAATCATAGTTTCCAGGGACTGTGGTAGGAAAAGGAAAGTGACTACAATGAGGAAAAGGGAACATTTTGGAAGAGTTATTCCATATCTCAATTGCAACGGTGGCTACACAACAATATATATTTGTCAAAACTTCCAGAACTGTAAATCTCAAAAGGGTAAGTTTTTAAATTACACCTCAATAGACCTGACTTTTTTTTTTTTTTCCCCCACAAAACTTGGGTACTCTCTATTGTCAACAACATTAAGTCCAAACTTAGAAAAATGAAGTGGAAGGGAGACACAAGAAGGCTCAAGTCCACACCAGCATCTAGAGTTCTCTGTGTATTCAGAAGAGCTAACTCTCATGACTGCTGATAGAGCCTATAAAATCTATACAAACCACAACAGTTTTGAAGAGGGACAAAGAATGATCTAATCTTGCCATCTCATTTTACAGCCCCAGAGAAAAGTTAAATAACCTGATTACAGGGATAGGGCTATGGCATTTTTTTCTATTGCTCTGAAGAATAGAGCAGTGAATGGGAGCATGCCATAGAAGTGAAAGCCCAGACTCATCAAAATATGTTTGTGAGCCGGTGGAATATTTTTGTAATTATGGAAATGTGATCCCATTACAAACAATCCAACACTGTTCTGGGAAACACCAGCCATTTGGCTCTCTAGGGACCTAGAGAGTTAATGGATTTGGTTAAAATGTAATCCCTGCACTGGGTAGAAACTTCTTTTGCTGGCCTGTATCCAGTTATCCTCTCCTTCCGGTTATATGGAAGGATTACACTTTCCTGGTCTCCAGCCTGCATGCAGGAAGGTATGTGACTAATTCCAGCCAATGGGTTGTGAGTCAAGTTTAAGCTGGGGCTCTTATTTGATGGTGTGAGGTATTTAGCACTCTTTCCTTGCTGCCCTGATCTGAGCGGAGGCTTCATGTTAAAATGGAGGGCAGCCTAGATGGAGGAAAATGGAACGCCCGTGCTCCAGAGAGTTCCTTGGGTCTTCAGAAGACTTGCATGAAGGAGAAATGAATTTCTGTTGTTCCAGATGGCTGAGACCTGGAGGATGTCTGTTTCAGCAGCATCACTGAGGATATCCTAATACACCTATATTTATCCCCAAGCTTAATGTTACTGAGAGGTTATTATCCTAGTTGAATTTGTCTGCAGAAAGAATTATTCGAGACACAGGCCTAGTAAACTGATATAAAGAGAACACGTGCCTAATTGGAGCTATGTACCCCTGAAAAAGAGGTTCTAGACTTAATCCATTCCTGTGGGTGTGAACCCTTTTAAATAGGACCTTTTGATGAGGTTATTTCAGTTAGGGTGGGCCCAACTGATTCAGGAGGTGTCTTAATCCTATTACTGAAGGCCTTATAGGGAAGACCAGAGAGAGAGAGAAAAAGCCACAGGAAGCAGAAGAGAAGGGGAGAAGGGAGAAGCCCGGAGAGGCTGTCATATGCCTTGGCATGTGCCAGAAAAAAGCGAACCAGGCATAGCCAGCAGCCAGGCCCAGAATGCCACAGTCTTCTGGGAGAAAGCATCACCTTGATGAGGTCTGGAGACTGGACTTCTCTTTGCCTCAAAACTGTGAGCCAACAAATTCCCATTGTTTAAGCCAACCCATTGCATGGCATTTGTTTTGGCAACCAGGAAACTAAAACACCTAACAGGAAAGGGCATTTGTAAAATAAGTCATCCAGCAACACTTTTATTTCCCTGCTGCTCAAATTGCCCCTTTACTTCCATGGGGAACTCTGCTATGTAAGAAGACAATGAATCTCAATTCTCTAACCTGACACACCACCGCTAGTGCTCATTACTATACCAGCACTACAGCCTTGGATGAATTAAGTACACTTTCTCTAGAAAGCCCAAAGCAATCTTCCCTTCCTCTGCATTTTCAGGGTATGCAACTGGTGGCTAAGATGCAGTGGCTGATCAATTTCTAAAGCAGAGGGTTTAAGGGATGACAATCTGATTAGGGAGAATGCTTCAACTGCATAGGACTTTACATATGATTGACAGAAATTCAATTGTCTATATTAGGGCTGTCCAATAGAATTTTCTGCAGTGATAGAAATGTTCTATATCTGTGCTAGTCACAAGTGGCTACGGCAAAACTGAAATGAGGCTAGAGTGACCAGGGAACTGAATTTTTAAAATTTAATTTAATTTTAATTTAATATGAAACTAGTGGCTACTATATTGGAAAGTGCAGATCTGCAGCAAAGAATGGAGCTGATGAAGATAAGAGTAGCCAAATATTCTCAATGTCTCCCTTTTGACATTGTCACTTGTGAGATGGGAAGCTTTCCGAGATGGATGTAACCTTTAAATTGAACCATATTAAAAATGTAATAATACCTCAAAGTTTCTAAGCCATTGCTAGAGTGGAATGCAGCACAAATAGTTCCTCCTCCAACACTGTTTTATAAAGTTCTTGTAATTGGGAGCCAGAATCAACTCACTGAAACTCACCAAATGCATTGTTGCTCTATCAGTCAGAATCAGCTAGGTTTTGCTATAGTAACAACCAACCCTCAAAGCTCAATGGCTCTGTATCAAAATTTTATTCCACACTCATGATGCATTCATTGTTGATCAGCAGGTGAGATCTGTTCACGACAGTTACTCTGGACATGTGCTGCCAAAATCACGGAAGCAGTGATTTTGGCAGAGAACAGGGAAAATTACACATGGGTTCTTCAACCTTCCCTCACATGACTAGTCACATTTCCTTGGCCAAATTAAGTCATGTGGCCACACATAACATAAAATGATATGGCAAAATACAACCCTAGCCTGTGACTGGAATGAGAAGACCGAAGAATGTTTGATTAACAGTCATATACGACCATCACAGTTGGTTTTACCTTTTTTTTTTGTTGTTATGTCTACTTTAAAATATCTTACACGAAGAGCTTTAGCTACTTGAATAATTACTAATATCTAACAGTTCATTCCCTGGAATTACCAAGCAATTAAAAGAAAGGGGACTAGAGTTTATTGAGCCATTACAATATTTCAGGTGAGATGATAAATATGTTCATATATGTTATCTTGAATCTTCCTTCCCGTGAAATAGATACTGTCATCTCTATCTTACAAAAGAGAAAACTGAGACTCATAAAATGTAAGTCCTTTTCATAAGTCTACACAAATAGCAAGAGGCAAAAACAAAAACAAAAACAAAAAAAACAGATGGCTTTAAAGTTAGGTTCAAAGTCGTCTCTTTCCACTAAGCCATACTATCTACCAACACAACAATGAAGAATTCATATTTCCATGGAACACTTAACAAAATAAAAATGCTTGCTGTATGTTATTGGTGTGCATACTCGATTCATCAATTCAACTGATTTATTTATTGAGTGACTGTTACATACCCAGAATTTTAGCTGGCATGGAGTACAACAAAAAAACAAACTGGTGTAGCTCAGTGGTTGGGCACCAGCTTCCCACACACGAGGTCCTGGGTTCAATCCCCATCCCTGGTACCTCAAAAAAACAAAAACAAACTCTGGAAGCATCATCTTTAAAAATGTAAAATTCTCCCCAGGACCTTGGATAATAAAACACTGGTCCATATTCCCAGCTGATGGAAGGCTACACCCAGGATGGAGATGACGGACACCAGGGCCAATGATCAGAGTATGATTTTGTCACAAATGATAGAAGAGTGAGTAAAGACAATTCATCAGTGCCAGCCACAAATCTCAAATCTTGTGCCTGACAAAATATCCTGCTTTCCCCACAGTCTTCATCGGCCTGCTCATTCAAGTCATCAGCATTCCTGTCAGACATGACATCAAATGACTCAAAAGCAACATTTCTCCCTTTCTCTGGGGTAAAATTTTATTTAGAGAATGACATACATTTTGACATTTGAGATTTTTTACTGAAATTCAAAACACAAAGGCAGGGAATTGCTGCCAGCTACTAAAGTATAAGCATTTACCTCAGGTTCAATAATAAGATCTCATCAAGAAATGCGGACAGCTAGTATCCTAATGGAAAATTTTTGTCTGCATTTTTAATATTTCTGCCAAAAAGTTTGATGTCTGAAGTCAGTGCATTTTCCACAAACGATTTTTTATTCAGCAAAACCTCTGCAATGCTAGGTAATTGGGAAATGAGTATTTGCACACAAACGCTGAATTCAAGAAAGTCAGGGTCACACTGGAGGGATGTGCAGGTTGTGCTCTGCTCAACAGCGCCCAGCTGAGAGGGCGAGTGGGGGCAGAAACCCAAGCCACCCTCCCGTCACCAAGCTGTGGGTGCAGGACTGCGAAAGGAAGAGAAGGCTACATTTTCTAATTCAAACAAAGGTGAACTGGCAGGGACCCTGATGGCAACACTTCAGAAAATGACCTTAGGACTTCTCTTTGCTCTCCAGTCCAAACACCTAAGATTTCCCTCCCCTCCTATTTCCTCTTCCCCCTTTTCTTTCATATCCTCTATTTTAATCCAGTCTCTGCCTTACAGCTCATTCTATGACAGTCCAGAGTTTTTCATGGCAGTCTGGTGAATGATGAGAGAGCAGGGTAAGAAACAGTCTCTGAGCTTTTCCTTGGTACCACTGGCTCCCTGAATCTAAGTCCCAGGGACCCCCTTGGTCCTTCTGGGTCCCTTGCCATTGGGGACCAATTCCCTTGGAGCCCCTATCCCTAGATTTATCTTGGAGAATCTAGAAAGCACTGGATTCATACATTGCTCTCCTCTGTGGCATCTCATGGAGGACTCTGTCATGATCGGATGGCTCTTTGTGAAAGAAGAGTAAGAGGCCAGTAGCAAAAGAGGGTCATTTATTACTTCCCTGTGTTATAGTTCCCTTTTTCCTCATCAAGAGTATGAAACACTAGGGACTACAAAAATGAGAACATGGGGGGAATTTGGGAGGGACAACATTCTACGTTTTGATCTCGGTGGTGGTTGCACAACTCTGTGTGTGTCTTTTTTCCCCATATGTAAAATTAAATAAAATTTTTAGAACTTTAACATAAAATAAATTCCTTTAAGGAAACCTTGAATGAGCCTAGTGCTTGCACAAAGAGCAGTAGAGTGAGAAGATACCCTGAGATGACCTTTCTTGGAATTTCCATGAAGAGAAAAATCTTTCTCAAGGAAGAATGGGGCGGGGACCAGTCTCCAGGGTTAGTGGAAGAGAAAAGGGGTGACTGGGGTCACAGGGTGCTGAGATTCAACACGCCAGGCCATCCACACTTCTATGTCCTTGGGTCCCCAGCTCTAACCTTTTACTCCTCCTCAAACTCAGCACCCTGAATCGCAGCCCCGATGGCTGGGGCCACCTTCAGAGATGGAGACCTAGGGAAACAATTTCCACAGCATCAGGATGCGGGGAGACATGTTCCTGAAATCCAAAGTTGAAATTCTCAGACATTTTCCACAAATGTGTCAATATGCTCGGTTCATGCAAGAATAACAATTATAGAAGAGTAAGCACCTTGGGCCGGTCACGATGACAAAATTTTTCATGTCATCTCCCCAACCCTATGGAGAAAGCATTCTCTTTTCATTTTACAGATGAGGAAACTGAGGCTCAAGATTCCAAAACAAGTAAGTGGCAGCGCTAGAATTCAAAACCAAGTACAACAAAGACGATTAGCCAAGAGCAGTTAACTTTGACACTGGATATTCCGAGGGGCTCATCTGTTGAGTGGCCGTTTGTGGACTATTCTGAGCAGCTAAGCCATGCCTAACAGTAAAATACGGCATGGCCGGGAAGTATGGTAAGGCCCAAGACAAACCAAGAGGGAGAGGCCAGAAGAGTTTTAAGGAGGTATTATACTCACAGCTCTCTGGGTAGAACGCGGCGGATCCCGCAGGCCCAGGGGAAAAATCTGGAACCTTGTCTGGCAAGAGGCTGGCGGAAGGGGCGGAAGAAGTGCAGGGGTGGAGCAGGGGTAAGCTAGCCTGGGAATAGCTACCTACGTTTGCAAATTGCTTGCAGGTTGGAGGTAGCTTACACGCAGGTGAGGTCCGATTACCTAGGAGTAACAGATGTATAGGTGGGCGGGGCCACCTGGTGGCACCTATAGATGTTAATGCGTCAATTTACAGAAGCTAGAAAATGCGGTTAAGACAAAGGCGTTCTGTTATCCAGCAACCACCCCACACAGGCAGCGGAGGCCTGACCTAGGTTGGGAGTGTCTGTAGTCTGAATAAAATTACCCAACATGCCTCCTACTCAGGTTTATCAAAGGCTTAAAGTATAGCATAGACCAAGACGGCCTTCACTTCTCTTTAGCTTGACCAGACTTTAGACAGGCTTTCCCCTGACTCCAGGACGGTGACCTCCCTCTCATCCTGGCCCTTAGGCCATCCAGGTGCCCAAGCAGCTCCTAACTCGGTAGTTTCTTATCTCCCTCTTCCCCTCTCACTGGCCCTTACAGACTCCAGGTGGCCTAATTACCACGAAGGAAAACATTCTGAACCAAGTGGTCCTAACTGCAGCCTCAGTGAATCCCTCACCCTTCCCAGGGGCCACCCCCCACGCACACCCCTGCCTCCATCATTCTTCAGTGCCTTTTCACCAGCCCGCTCCAGCCCTTAAAAAGCCAGCTGTCCATTGTTTCTGCAGAATTGAGTTCTACTCTCTCTGTTATAGCAGCCCCTGAATTGTCATCTTCGCCCTCTTAACATTGTCCGGTGCATTTTTTCTTTTATGATATATTACATTTGAGAACAGCTGGATATAGTTTAATATCTTCTTTGAGGATTCAGAAAGCACTTCAGATGTTTGCAGGATCTCACCAAACAGTAGGCACGAATTCACCATGACACTGCCCCACGATGGGCAGTGGCCAGCTAGTACTCCATTCTAGAGCTGAGGAAACTGAGGCTTGATGAGGTAAAGTAATTTTGCTTACAGTTTCACAACAGCTCATGATGGGGCCAGGATTCAAATCAAGCTCCGTCCAAGGCCAAAACCCTTGGTGGTTCTGCTTTACAAAAGAAAAGCTTTCCTGAAAATGATCCCTTTATGCAAAAAAAAGCAAAACTAACTAACTAACTAAATAAATAAAACAGAAAACCAGATCAGCAATTTTTTTTTAATGTCAAGGAAAATAATTACATTCCATCAACATTGTGGTAAAGAGAGGGGAAAAAAATAAGCTTTTTAAGTTCACTTCCAGACCTGACACCAAAATAATTAGACTCTTTGTATATGTCCTTTAATTTGGTCTCATCAGGAATGAAGATGAAGCCTCTTTCCTGAGACTTCCATGCCCTGGAAACTTCTGAAAATCAGTAGTACTGACATATTTTCTCCTCCTTTTAAATGAACAGGGAGACAAGTGGACAACCTTGGAGATTAAAGAGCAGTCCCTGTAGAGCATAAGTTGATGGCAAAAAGCGAGTGCTTCATAAACAATAAATACTATTGTAATTATTATATCAGCTAAGGCATCTAAATCTAGCTATGTTCCAGGCACTATTCTGAGTACTTTACATATAAAATTCATTTAGTTCTCACCATAGTCCTAGGAGATAAACTCTTTCATCATCTTCATTTAAAAGATGAGAAAACTGCATTACAGAAAACTTGAATAATAGGTTGAAGGTCATAGGGTTTGTAAGTAAAGGTAATTTTAGCTGGTAATTGAACTAGTCTTGAGAAAGAGAAATTGAATGAAGGTTAAATGGGAATGCTGAGGAAAAATATTGTACATATCCTACTCTTTTGTGATTCCAATTTACATAAAAATATATGAAATATGTGTATATACACATGCATATATATGCATATATAATGTGTGTGTATACGTGTGTGTAAAGGAGAGAGAGGGAGAGAGAGAAAAAGAGAGAGATGGGTATGAGGTAGGAAACTTACACCCATGGAAAATCTGAAATCTCTGCAGAAATGTGGAACTCTAGGAAAGGATGGCAAACACATGCCATAATCTCCTGTCCAATACCCATGACAGACATTGCTAGCCATCTCTGCCCTCTTTCTCAAGAAGGCCAAAGAGGAACTCAGAATCTGTTCTCCAGATGCAATTCTCCAGGCATGGGAAGGGCATGGGGGACAAGAGGGTACTGGATCTTCCATTGCTGCTCAAGTGCTCTTGGAGTCTTCCTCACAAGCCTGTTTTGGCTGGGAGTCAGACCATAGGCCATCTCTTAATGGCTAGAGGCTAAGCTTGAAGGCCTTCATTTCACCATAAATGTGGAAAGGACTTGCTACCTAAGCCTTGATGTTCTCATCTGTGGTCATGCCCATACAGTGCTATACAAAATGGAACAGGCAGTTCTCCAGGCAGTACTAAAATGCAGTTCTCCAGGCAGCCACAATGAACAGAGGAGAGCTAGCTTTGGCAAGATCAAGTCTGTGTGCCAAACTTGCTCTAGATAGCTGAGTGGGAGATTGCAGCCAGGGAAGGGTTGAGAACCATAAATCCCCTTCATCCTCCTCCCCATGTTGTCAGAGGGATGGACCCCATCAACAATGAGGGGGCAGGAGAGCTAGATCCAGGGGAGGGAACCCCTGCGATGAAGAGCTCTTCTGGTTTCCCCCACCAATTCCAAGTGAATCCACTGACCTGCACAATCCCCAGCAAACACATGGTTAAAAATTTTGTGAAATTTATATTCTTAGATAGCAGGCACTTCCACTTGAGTGGCAGGTGAAAATGAGGCAATGTTTTATCTCAAATTAATTTAATTAGTTCAAGAGGTTCTTTATAAGGAGAAGCTAATCAGGACACTCAATTTACAGAAACTCAAAAGAACTCTCAGGATCTTTCCTTTAGGAATGTCCTCCCTTTGTGCTTAAAAAAAGAGTAGGCAGTGCTGTATAGGCCCTGAGAGGCAAATGATTTGTGGCCAATGCTTGGGACTGAAGCAGAAAGAGTGTAGAAAGGGAACATGGTCATAGGAAAAGCTTCATGTCTGCTCCTACAGGATGCAGAAGTGTTGCTTATCAGCCAGAAGGATGTGCCCTGGGCAGAAGCCCTGTTCTCTCCAACCCTAGGTGTTATTATATTATAGATATTTCTGATTCAATGCTGACTTCATGCCAGGCAGTGTTCACATCATCATCCTACAGTACTTGCTGTTGGCCTGCTCATTTGGCAGATTAGGAAACTGAGGTTTAGAGAGGTTAGATCATATGCCCAGGGTCACAAATCTGCTTGTCTTGGGTTGGTTTCCCCAGAAGCTGAGTTGAGAACTCATGGGAATATGATTTATTTGGAAGAGTTTCCAAGAAAAGCCAGTCGCTAGTGGAATGGGATAATGCAACCAGGAAGGGAAGAAGACCAAGCAAGAGTGGGATATCAGGCAAAGTCTTCAGAGGGAAATGTGGCTCCACCCCATAGGAGAGCTTTAGAGAGAATGTGGGTCACACCTCCGAGTTATCCCAATATGGGTGGGGAAGGAGGCTGGGGTGTCTGTATCAGTCATTGGTTAAGGGCTACTCCTGCAGAATAAATTCCCAGGTACTTCCAGGCTTTCCCAGGGAAATGGCAAAGGGGATCCAGCAGTCTCAGGGTCTCTTTGTCTCTTTGGCACGCTGTTGGATGCTGATAGCTGTGCGGATGCTGGGTTCTCCTACCCAGATCTCCCTTTCAAGTCCAAAGCTCTCATTCCCCAGCTGCCCCCCTGCCCAGGAACTGCCTTCGGCCAAGGGCAAAGCATTGCCCAAGCTTACACCCCCTGCTGGAGGTAGCCCACCTCTAGTGACTGGTGGATACAGAGATACAAAAGCCTGGCCCCCCAGCCTCATGGGACAACTCTGAAAGACCACCCTCAGTCCAGAGGGCCCTGCTACTGCACTTCTTCCCTCTGCCCAGCCCTGCTTCCCTGGCTCCCTATTGGTGTGTTTCCCAAGAACATGCCGCAGTGAACCTCCACCATGCAGATCCCTGCTTGAGAGCCTGTTTCCTGGGAAAGCAAACTTGAGTCAGGAGGAAAAACATCCTGGAAGCCAGTGTGTTCAAAATTAGTAAATGGATGGAAAGGGATGTTGGAGGGGGCACACCCTCGGCATTGGCCACCCCAGTACATGATGGTAGCAGAGTACTGTGAAGTATAATACTTAAAGGCAAGATAGATCATATTTCTTTATTTTGTTAAATCAAATTTAATTAAACTCTGCACTCATCCATATGTTCAAGCTTAGTGATTTTTCTTGAAAATCTGTCTCTTAGGATAGCACAAAGAGTCTGGAAATGTAAGGATGAGTCTATTCTTTGGTTCTTCATACCTCCTGCATGAATCTCTTGAGGATTAGGAA
>JAQZBX010056913.1:0-18082 GCA_029593785.1 Cabassous unicinctus
AACCATTTGAGCCACATAGTTTCTAATATAGCAAATGTTTAGCCTATCCTGATTATCACAAAATCAGGACAGTGAGAATATTTGCATTAAAATGTTTTTATGAATCCCTCTTTCCCACCATACTTAAATTGTGTTTTTCTAAGTTATGGTCATATTTTATATAAAAATTTGATATAAGATGACCCACTGTTGAATTAAAATCAGAAAAATATGCATGTATATGTATATATATATATATGGTTTTTTATTGTAATGACATAAATACAACATAAAATTTGCATTTTAACCATTTTTAAGTGTATAATTCAGTGGCACTAATTACTTTTGCAATGTTGTGTTACTTACCATTACCACCTTCCATTACTGAAACTTTTTCATCACCCAAAACAAACTCTTTACCCATTAAGCAATAATTCTTCATTTTACCACCTCCCCCAGCTCCTGGTAACCTCTTACCTATTTTCTATCTTTATGAATTTGCTTATTCTACCTATTTCATATAAGTGGAATCACAATATTTGTACTTTCGTGTTTGGCCTATTTCACTTAGCATAATGTTTCAAAATTTAACGTTGTAGCATGTATCAGAATTTCATTTCTTTTTTGGCAGAATAATAGTCCATTATATGGATATACCATTTTTTAAAATCTTTTCATCTATCAATAGATATTTGGGTTGTTTCTGTCTTTTGGCTGTTGTGAATAATGATGCTATGAAGATTGATGAACAAGTTTCTTTTTTAGTTCTTGCTTTCAGTTCTTTGGGGTATATGTCTAAGAGTGGAATCACATGGTAATTTTAAGTTTAACTTTTTGAGGAACCTCCAAACTCTTCTACTGCACCATTTTTCATTACTACCAGCAATGCACGAGGGTATTTTGCCACATCCTTACCAATACTTGTTATTGTCTTTTCATTTTTTAAATAACAGCCATCCTAGTGGGTGGGAAGTGGTATCTTATTGTGGTTTTGTTTTGCATTTCCCTGATGGCTAATGGTGTATGGCAGCTTTTCGTGTGCTGATGGGCCATTTGTATATCTTCTTTGGAGAAATGTCTATTAAAATCCTTTGCTTATTTTTAAAATTTTTATTGGGTTTTTTGACGTTTTGATGTTGAGTTGTAGGAGGACTTCATATATTATGGACATTACAACCTTATCAGATGAGTTCATATTTCTTCCCATTTGAAGGTTGGTTTTATAGTTTCTTGATAATGTCCTTTGATGCACAAAAGTTTTAAATTTTGAAGTCCAATTTATCTATTTTTTCTTGTTGCTTGTGCTTTTGGTATCATATCTAAGAATCCATTGCCTAATGCAATGTCCTGAAAATCTACCGCCCCCCCCCGTCCCATGTTTTCTTCTAAGAGTTTTATGGTTTTGGCTCTTACATTTAAGCCATTGATCCATTTGAGTTACTTTTTGTATGTGGTGCAAGGTAGGGGTCCAATTTCATTCTTTTTTAGGTCGATTTCCAGTTTCCCAGCACCATATGTTGAAGAGACTCTCAATTGGCCATAGATGTGTCGGTTTATTTCTGAACTCTTACTTATCTTCCATTGGTCTATTTTTTTTTACCTTATGTCAGTATCACACTATTTGATTACTGTAATTTTGTAGTAAGTTTTGAAACTGGGATGTGCAAGTACTCCAACTTTGTACTTCTTTAATACATGTAGTTTTCCCCAGTGTTTTCCTATATTTTACTTCATTGAGACTTTTAATTCATTGCTTTCATTGTTTCCCCAAAGGTTTTTACCAAGTAGAAAGAAGAAAATTAATTAAAATGAACTCCTGAAAGGCAATTGTAGTTTGGCCTCTCCATGTATTTACTTTTTATCCAGAGGTAATTTACTAGTTTTAAAAAACAATCATGTTTTTTTTTTTTAATTAAAAAGCAACAGTAGTGTTATTGTTTGGAAATAACAAGTACATTGGTGAGCTATGTGGAAATTGTGTTTATAAAATTGACCTTCCATTATTAGGGAAAAAGGAGAAGCCAAAGAAGTTCACTAAGCAACCAAAGAAGCAGATGTCTTCACCCTGCACTCAGAAGAAAGAAAAGGCATTGGAGAAGGTAACTCTAGATGATGTATTATTATGCTAAAGTTCATATCAGAAATAAGCAAGCAAATATAGACAGGAAAAATCTAAAAAGAAAAGTAACAAATACCACAATGGAATGCTGGCAGTGTAAAATGAGGAGTTTCTCTATAGACTAAGATCAACAATCTCTAAGATAAATTGACAGGTGAAAAAAGAGGATGCAGAACATTACGTATGGTGGCATAGTGTGCTACTGTTTGTGTGAAATAGATGGGGGAATGTAGATGTGGATTTCCTTGTATATGCATAACATATGTCTGGAAAGCAACACAAGAAATATATCAGATTGGTTGCCTTTAGGGAAAGGAGCTAAATGTCTGGGGAGAAGCTTTTTGCTATATGCACTATTTGTACCTTTTGAATTTCAAACCAGTATTACTTATTCAAAAAATAAATAAATGGATTTTAATATTTAAATTTTAAAATAAATTATATTTTATCATCTTTAAAAATAATTCTTATTTCCCCATGCCATTTGAAGGAAGGGGTAAAAAGTCAAATAGGAATAAGAGAACAGTAATAACCACAGTTGCTAAAAGAGAAACCATGGATTCCAAAAATGTGTGAAAGGCTGGGGCTGAAAGACAAGATCCATGCAATTACATTGGACAGGTTGTATATTCATCTTTGAGTTAAATACCACAGGCACACGAATAAGTGACCTCTAAAAGATTGAATAAGCTGGGGCCATGTGCTCAGACATATAAAGATGGATTCAAATTCTAGCTCTGTATCTCTTTGCATAAGTTTCTTAACCTCACTAAACCTGTTTTATTATGGAGATAATAATCATGTCTATCCCACATGGTTATTGTAAGGCTTAAATGAAAAAATGTATGTAATACTCTTAGTGCAGTTCCTTCCACAAAGCCAGTGATCAATTAGTATAAACTTTTTATTAGCAATAATAATAACCAGTAAATATGTTCTGATTGGGCCTTACTATTGTCTACTTTTTTTTAGTCAACTTCTAGAGATGCATCTCCTTTCATGTGAGTATCACTCCTTAATCCAGTCTGATGTCCACTCTTAAAGCAGCAGAGACACTGATTTTTGTTTGATTTTTTTTCAATAGTGTAAGTATGCAGAAGAATAAGTGGGATGCCACAAGATCCTTGCGATTCAACCAGGATGCACAAAGAGAAGATGGTAACTTTCATTATTTGAGTAACATGCAATTTGGATAGAAATAATGACGCTAGAAATACCTTCCATATTATGAAATGTGCTGAATGGAAGTAAAGGTTCCAGCTGCAGTGGGACCCAGAATTTGCACTTTCTCTTGGGTATCAACCAGATTTTCATTATTAGACAGTCCCAGTAGATAAGGTATTGCTTTATGCATCTGTGGTTTTGAGATCTCTCTCAGACTGACTTCTTCCCATGACTTTCAGTCTGAAGATGATTGAATATGTTTTTGTCTGGTTTATAGTAATCTAAAAAACAGCACAATTATCCATGTACAAATCATTTTGCCACTTGCTGCCTCGTATTTTTCAAAGCTACATAGATACATGTGTCTATTCAATAATATCAGGACATTTTCATAAAACCTTGATTGCAGTCTTCAACAAATATAAGTTATAATCATCCTCATGAAAAGTAAGATTTACTATTTTTTACCTTCAGATCAGCGGCGGATGTCTGAAATTACAGGACACTTAATAAAAATGAGGTTAGGTGATTTGGACCGAGTTAAGTCAAAGGAAGCAAAAGAAGTAAGAATTGTTGCTGGTATTTCTTTTTTAGATATGCCTTCCTACTTTTACTTTCAGCATGAGAGAGTATAAAGATGTTTTAGGTGGGATTTTAAAACAGTAATTTAGATATTTTAATATTCTATAGCAGTTTTACCACTTCATTCACAGAAAAGTTTTCCGCTACTTCTTATTATCCATGGTCTATAGATCATCTGTAACACACGTAATAAAGTATATCATCCCTGAAACTGTTAATACCTCAATAAGAGTAGGTTAATTGTGCATTATTGACCAAACTCTGGCTATCCAGAGGATGGCTTCCTGGATGTTGTTGATTTTGATCAACTCTGCATGTGGTGTTCCATGTTCACTCCATTATCAGTTAGTCTTGATAACCAGAAAAATCCATATTCTTACTAGAATTATGTATTGGTTATGACATTAGGTATTAACATTAATATTGGTATTATGTATTTGTAATGACTCTTGCCCCTAATTCTTTTTTTTTTTCAGATTTATTTTTATTTATTTATTCCCCTCTCCCCTTGTTGTTTTGTGCTCGCCATCTGCTTTCTGTGTCCATTCGCTGTGTGCTCTCTGTGTCTGCTCGTCTTCTCTTTAGGAGGCACCGGGAACCAAACCTGGGACCTCTCATGTGAGAGAGAGGTGCTCATTCACTTGAGCCACCTCAGCTCTCCTAATTCTTTTATTTAAAATTTATTTCCCTATTAAACTTCTAAAAGAAAATGTAAGAGAAAGTTTTTGTGACCTTGGGTTAGGCAAATATTTCTTAGATATGACACAGAAAGCATAACCCATAGAAAAAATTTGACAAATTGGACTTCATCAAAATTTAAAAGTTCTCCTTTTTGAAAGGCCCTATTAAGAGAGTGAAAAGACAAACCATAAACTATGAGAATATATGTATAAAATACTTATAAAGGAATTGTATCTAGAACATATAAAGACCTCTCAATTCAACAATAATGTCACAACAATAAAAAAATTTAATGTACAAAAACAAAGTTCAATGAAATGAACCACCCAATTTAAAAAATGAGGGGTGCAGATGTAGCTCAGGGATTGCACGCCTGCCTCCCATGTACGAGGTCCTGGGTTCAACCCCCTGTACCTCTTAAAAAAAAAAAATAGGACAAAAGATTAATCAGACACTTCATCAAAGAATGGCAGATGGCAAATAAGCACATGAAAAGATGCAACACCATTAGTCATTAGGGAAATGTAAATTAAAACCTCAATGACATAGCACTATATACCAACTAAAATGGCTAAGACTTAAAAAAAAAAAAAGTGACAAGAACAAGTGTTGATGGGGATATGGAGCAACTAGAACTCTCATACATAGCTAGTAAGCATGCAAAATGGTCACTCTGGAAAGCAGTTTGGCAGTTTCTCAAAAGTTAAACATAGGAAATGGATGTGGCTCAAGTGGTTGGGCTCCCGTTTACCAAATGGGAGGACCCGGGTTCGATTCCCGGGGCCTCCTGGTGAAGACAAGCTGGCCTGTGCGGCATGGTGAGCTGACGCAACAAAGGGAGACAAGCAGACACTGAAAAACACGCAGCAAATGGACACAGAGAGCATAAGCAGCAAAGGGGGGATAAATAAATAAAATAAATCTTAAAAAAAAAAAGTTAAACATAAACTTGCCATATGCAAATCAATACACGTGTTTATTGTGGCTTTATTCAAAATCACCTGAAACTGGAAATAACCCAAATGTCCTTTACCTGGTAAATGGATAAACAAACTATAGTACATATAAAAAGGAAAAACTACTGATACATGCAACAACATAGGTGACTCTCTGATGCGTTATATTAAGTGAAAGAAGCCAGACTCAAAAGGCCACATACTGTATGATTCTATTAATATTCTGGGAAATTCAAAACTCTAGGAACAGAAAACAGATCAGTAGTTGCCAGGGATTGGTAGCGGGAGTTGGGTTGATGTAAAAGGAGCACAGGGAGATTTATTTGGGGTGATGGCACTGTTCTGTCTTCATTGCAACGGTAGCTCCACAGCTGTGTGCATTTGTCAAAACTCGGAACTGTACACTAAAGGGGTAAATTTACTATATGTAAATTATACCTCAATAAATCTGAATAATAGAAATCAAAATAAAATTACTTCTTAGCTTAAAAAGTAATTCCCTTCTGATAAAGCAGAGCTTCTATTGATTCCATAAAGGTAATAACTAGTTTTGCTTCTTTACTCTGCAGTTTGCAGGGGGTATTTATTCCAGGCTTGAAGCACAAATCAAGGCCTCAGTGCCAGTCAGTGCTCGACAAAGCAGCACAGAGAAAAACACAAGGTAAGTCAGCATGAACTAATTTGTAATGAGCTTGGTTTTATGTTTTGTTTCAAGGATTAATCGAAACATTAATCAGACCCTTGTTGATTACTTATCTTAAACTTTAATAAGATTCTGGCCAAATAATTTTTTTTTAGAAGTATAAGATCCATGCTTACATAGAAAACAAAAACCTGCATTTACCTGAGTTTAACAAAAAAAGGTCATGAGCACAAAATTTAAATGAAAGGGTAATTTTTATTTAGAATTTTCTGTTTATTGATTCAGCTCACTCTGAGCCAACTGCTGATAAAAATGTAAGCTACTGTGGATCAGTGGAATTTTTGTAGTTTGTATATTCTATATTATTACTTTATATATATCATAGAAGTCTTTCCTGTTCTTTCTTTTATTGTTTTATTGCTTCTACTAAAATGTAACTTGTGGGTCCTGTGTCATTTTACATCACAAATTTTCTGTTAGAGATTAATGGTTGTTGAGATTTGAACATTAGTACTATAGATCCAAATGCCTTATCTGCAATTCTGAAATTTGGTAAAGCTCAGGAAGCTACAGGTTTTTTTCATACATTTGTGACTATTCAAACTTGAGCTGAGCTACTATAATGCTATTTATAGTTTTTATTTATCCCATTTAATGTAAATGTTCCTTTATTTCTCTGAGAAAATGTTAATGTTTGATTATAGGGCTCTGCTCCAGATATGTTACACCTTATGCATACCAATTCATCTCTCTAAATCTAAGAATATCTGAATTCCAAAATGCATCCTACTCTCGGGGTTTTAGAGAATGGCTTGTGGAACTACATAAAGTTTCATTAAACTTCAATACTATCAAGCAAACATAATCTCAGCAGTTTCCTGTTCTTTTAGAAGCAGCTCTGACCTTCTTTTCTGTTTAAAAAAATCTAGGTCTAAAAGTCGTTTTGGTCAAGGGCGTCCTGCATAAAGCACCTTACAAATAACTAAAAAGACAGAAGACATACTCCTGGACATCTGAAATTTTTCACTTCTTGAGGACCTTAAGAACAATGGCTTCTAAATGTTTGAAGTTATTAATTACTTATTCTTGCAAGCCACATGTCATAATACTAAGAGAAATATATAATTAGATCTTACAGAAATCTAATTGTAAATATGAAACTTCTTAAATCTAATTTTCTTATGGATGATAGTCATTGTAGAAAACCATTATTTATAAATTTGCCTAGTTAAAACTCCTAATAGTTAAGACTCCTTTATTTATTTATTTGAAAGAGAAGAGACCTAAACTCTCAAGTAGTTAAGATTTTTTTGAGACCTTAAAATGTTGGAACACAGATGGTAGCATAGCCATGCGTGGCACTGATTGTAGTCTTTTGGGCAATAAATCTTGGGATAACATTGAGAACAAGAATTTGGATGATCAAATTTTCATGAATATTAAAGAGTGACAGATCTCAAGACTGCATTAAATAAAGTTTGAAGGTGAGGTAGTTCCCATGTCGGGCAGAAGAGTTAATTATTTTTTTTTCAGCATTATTCCTTTGGAAAGTGCAATGTTAATTCAACTATTTTTCTTTGGCTTTTTAATGCTTGTCTATTGGTCATCTGAGCTGGAACTATAGATTATTACCTCTTTCCTCTGTGAAGCTGGTGTCATTCTGAATTTGTTAAAATAATCATTGATAGTTTTAGGATAGTAAGTCATTTCAGTTGTATGAGACACCCACCATACAGTTCTCAGGGCTCTAAAACCCAACCATATTTCTATAGCCATTTAGCTAGCTCCCTAAAACACTTATAATTACTATTTACTTTAGAGATGTTTAGAAGGAGCGATTCACAAGTACATTTGATGGGTGAAAAGTTGCATATGCTCAAGGAAAATCACAAATTGTATTTTATAGATCATGTTTTAATTTTTCTAACCAAGCAGAAGAATGATCAGGGAAATTTTGTTCCAAACCATAAGCATTTCATAAATTATATGTTTGGAAATTCTTATATGTATAGGTCTCTGAAAAACTCTAAGATGCACTGATTTTATTTTTTAGTCTTCATTTGTCTTATAATTGAAAATGTTGAAATTATTTAAATTAGAGAACAGGTTTTGATAATGGCTGACAGCAGCAATTGTTATTGAAATGTTGAAATGTTACACTTGGTTTACATGTACAGTATTTTAAGTGTTTTAGTTAAATGAAACTAGATGTTATTTGATATTATGTGTTACTTTTTCAAGGTCTTTGAACTTCTGTTTGGAAATTTTGTTCCAGTTTATATATTTTTCAATTGTTTAATGCTTTTGAATAGATTTCAGCATTTTTATTTTCAAAACAAAATGTTTGGGTAGTACATTGTATGTAAGTATATGTTAAATACCAGAGTCTTGTAGATTACCATATTCTCTGATAAAAAAGATCTGGGTTTTTACATGTAAACAGTGCTGTGACAGTCACAACTAGATGAAAAAATATGTTCTTTTGATTTTTAACTGGTGTTTAAAAGGCAGATTCTTCTCCCCTGCAGGGACTGTGCCACTAAATTAATTTTTACAAAGCAGAATTTGATTCTTCTCAGTGTGCTTTTTATTTTGTTAATTTCTGCCTGTAAATACATAGCACAGGTACCATAAACATTTTAATCAAATTGTTAATAGCATTTATTTTGCCAAATACTTTGAATTTTACCTTACGTTAATTCTGAATTCACATCTCTTTTAATTGAAATAAACATTAATGACAAAAAATTGTATGAAATGTCCCTTAATCGGTATTATTCTACCTTCTCAGAAAAAATTTGGATGGACTCTAGATCTAGGGTTTTTCACAGAAAACTAATTCTGTTACAAGGTGAACTTTTTAATTTTAAGATTGTTTTAAATGATGATGTTGTCCTGGTAATGATGTAGCAAAACATTTAAGGGATAAAATACCCCAGGAACGATTATCCCACACATGTACAGTATTTTAAGAATTCCACCCAAGAGGATTCCATGCAATTACATCATTATATATATTTTCCTTCTTCAGAATGGTCAGCCAGGTGTTGTGGGATATGCTAATTGCTTTGGAACCTCAGGCTGAAACTCTCCTCATACTCATCTGTTAAAGACAAATTTTAATATAAGAACAAAAAGGTACCTTTCATCTCCAATACTTGAGATTAATTCCTCAGCCACCCTTCAACTATGCAATGAGTAACTATTATGAATTCCTCCTTTCCACACTTCCCAGGAAAAAGGCACTGGAATTCCTAACCAGTCCAGTTCTGATAAGCTAATTCCCCCACTCTCATCTAAAGCTGATCTATTGCAGAAAATAGTATGGGGATAATATTATTCCCAACCTATAAGTGGGGGGTTAAATGAGTTAATAGATCTAAAACAATTAACACAGTACTTTCTAGCTTATAGTAAGCTCTCAGTAATGTTAAAAGAAATAAAACAAAATAGAGTTACTATGGCTAAGCAGGTCTCAGCCAGATATCACAAACTGCCAAAGCATGCAAAGCTTCAAGCAACAATGCTCCTCAAAGCCCCAAGGACATCTGGACCATAAACCAAAGCACAAGATAGAGAACTCAGTTAACTATCTAACCTGAAGGACAATTAGAGTACCCCAAGTTATCCACCAACCACAAACAACTTGTCTAATCATCTTTTCCTTTAAAAATCCTTGCCTTGGGGAACGGATGTGGCTTAAGCAGTTGAGCGCCTGCTTACCACATGGGAGGTCCAGGGTTCAGTTCCCCATGCCTCCTAAAAACAAAAAACCAAACAATAAGCAAACAAACAAGAAAACCAACTCAGAGGAGCCAATGCAGCTCAGCTTTGAGCGCCACTTTCCCACATACAAGGTACCAGGTTCAGTCCCTGGCCCCAGTGCCTCAAAAAAATAATATTAAAAATTAAAAAATAAAAACCCTTACCCAGAAATGCTAAGATGAAACACATTTTGGGCTGCTATCTGTGCTCCCCAAATTGCAATTCTAAGACCCCAGATAAATGCCTTTGTTGCCTTGCAGCTTAATTTGTTATTTCTCAGTTGACAGTAAATAAATATTGTTGCATTATTTTTTTTTTGAGGGTTGGAGGGACTGGTTCTTTATTTTAAAAAGAAACTTGTCAATTTTCAGTATCAAAACAATTGCATTATTGGTTTCTCTTTCTCCCAATTGGTCCCCAAAAGAGCCAACACCACAGGAGAGTATATTTTAAGCCAATAAGTTACAGGATTCACACCTAATAAACCTCACAGAAACCTGACCAAAAAGGGGTCACTGGGTGGGGAAAGGAATTGTAAAAGATCAGCACACTGCCACCCAGACTGTAGAAAGCACTCACAGCCAGGTGGGGTGGCCAGTGCTCCCCAACCCCAAAGAAGCAAAGCTTCAAAATAATATAAAATTTTATTTATTTATTTATTATTATTATTTTTTGTCTTTATAAAGGGTATCCATTTGGGGTAGAAGTCCACAGATACCAGGCCATAAAGCGCTAAGTTTCTTCTCTCACCACAGTCCATCGCCACATGTTAGAGCAAGACAGCTGCCGGCATTTGCCAGGATTCAGGCTTCTTGGGTTCCTCTCCTCCCGGGGCTGCGTTTCTCTCCGGGCTTAGCTCCTGTTTCCTCCACAAGGTCAGCTGTAGGCAATCACGTGAACGGCTTGCTTCTCTTCTCCTGGGGCCTTCTTTCCAACATCAAAGCTGCTTCTCGAAAGACTGCTTCAATATAAAATTTTTTTTAAAAAGTTTTGTCCATAAGCTATTCAAGATTTCTCCAGCACTGACTGATCCAAAGCATGAGATGACACTTTAGAGAAGGCAGTTTCAGACCAAGAAAAGGGTGATGAGATGTTTCATATGGCTAAATTAGTGAGAAAAATGTAATTTTCTTTCCTTTCTTAAAAGGAGGCAGGAGAGTAAATCAGTGGTCACCCCAACATAAGGGGCACATGATCCATTCTGTGAGCCGTTGAGAAGGGAGTAGAGAAAGGACGGGACAAAGATTTACTCTCAGAGGTCTCAACATATTAATTTGGTCACTTCTGATGAGAAAAACTAAAAATAATAATAATAAGTTTGCCCTAAGTTAACGAAAAGCTGAACAGCACTGTTTTTTTGGTGGGGGCTAACTCCTAGGATCACTTTTCTGGTTTGGCTGGTGCTTTGTATAGAGCAATCAATGAGTCTTCCCCTGAGTTATGTTCCGCTCTCAGTGAGACAGGCCCATCTCTCTTTCCCTCCTCTCTGGAGTGGGCAATATGTATTAAGCTGAAAACCTACCTTCCAAAAGTTGGAAAGGGATTAGACTGCTGCTTCAGAGCTGTGGAATTATTTGCAATGTTTTACAAATGGCTGCTACAACAACAAAAAGGGGGATAATTACAAAATGTACATATCACAACATGCTTTTAAAGACACTTGCATTGTGTTCACATTCCCTTAAATATTGTTCCCAAAGGTGCTCAGCCCCCTAGCCCAGCTGCAGTCTCTGGGAGAGGCAGAGAGAGTTTGGTGAAAAAGGCCAGGGGTGGGTGTACAGCAAGAGGAGAAAGCAGCCTTCCAGTTAAAGATCAGCCCTCAGTCTTATTAAAGGTCAGCTTTGGGCAGGCTGGCTTCAGGGGCAGTCAGGGTCAAAGGCAGGAGCAGCAGCAGCAGCAGGGCAGGACTAGGGTGCTCTACATCTCATTCAGGGCAAGCAGCGTTGGGTCCAGCATTCTTTGTGTATAGAGGTGTTGCTCTTTGGTGCATTTCAGTTTATCTTCCAAATCTTCAATTGTCTTTTCCAGCTTGGCTACCGATCTCTCAGCAAACTCAGCACGGGTCTCTGCTTCCTTGAGTGTCGGTAAGAATCTTTATCTCTTCTTCATAGTTGTCTTCTTTTTGAGAGTACTTTTCTCCAGCAGCACTCAGACACTTCAGCTTCTGGTCCATCAGTGTGATCTGCTCATCCATCTCTCAGCAACAGGACTCTGCCAGCTCAGCTCGTTCCTCAGTGCGTTCCAAGTCCCCTTCAATAATCACCAACTTACCATCCACCTCCTCATACTTCCCATCTGCCTCTTCTGCAATGTGCTTAGCTTCTTTGAGCTGGACTTCCTGGAGTTCCATCTTTTCTTCATCTTGTAAAGCCCGGTTTTCAATAACCTTCATACCTCTCTCGCTCTCACCAGTGGCTTTCTCTGCCTCGTCCAGCTTTTGTGGGGCAGTGGCCAGGCGCTCCTGAGCACAGTCCAGCTTCTCTTCAACTAGCTGCATCCGACGGTTCAAGGAGGCCTCCTCGGCCTCAGCCTGTTCCCGGGCCTGCCTTTCTCCCTCCACTTCCCGCTGGAGGTGCTCGGTTCTCTCCTCGGCACCATGGACCTGCTGCTGCAGAACCTGGATCTTGTTCTTCACTGCCTCGATGGTGGTGATCCCGGCCATGGTGCCCACCCAACAACTGCTCGAGCTTGGGTTCCTGCCTCCTCCGCTCAGCTTTGCAGCTGCTTCTTCGCATTATTATTATTAATATTTGGAAGGTAGCCTTAACTTCTCTAAGGTGAGAGTTTGATATTCCTCTTTCTATAACTTGAGTTGTTAAGAGTGATTGTGTGCACACATGGAGGTGTTTAGTGCAAGAAAGAAAAGAGGCACCTTACAGTTCAATGGCATCATTCGTGACTTTTTAAAATCGTAGTAAATGCCTTACCCTATTTAGGCAGAGTAAACAGCATTTTAGGAAAAGCTAAGTAGAGAAAGCTATTTCCTGATTAGCGGTAGTGACTTATGCTGTTTTCCAAGAGGCTTACTGTGTTGGTAACAGGTGTCTTTCCCCTGACACGTACTGAAGGAGAGAGAGTGAAGGTCTTATAGCAGCTCTTCTTCCAGGATGTCTCTTTCCTTGAGAAAATGTAGCTGATTCAGCTCTTACTGTTTGTCTGTGGCAAGACACAGAGATGGTGCTGGTCCTAGTAGCTGCTGTTTGTTGAATGCTTTGTATGTGCTGAGGATGGTGCTGGTGCTCTTCTATGCCTAATCTAGTAAACTCTAAAAATCAGGTATTAGCCCCATTTTACAGAGAGAAGAAACTCAGACAGATGAAGTAAACCACACACTAGGGTTAGAGTCTGGGCCTATCAGCATATTCCAGCATCGTGAAGCAGTTTTTCCTTGGATTTCCTTGAACACTCTTCTAATGTGTCTCCCACCTCACTGGCAGCAATATATCAATCTCAAGTTTATCCTCTCAGATTCCTTTTGTCTTTGACCTTCGTAGACCCCAGGGCTCTGTCTTGGGCTTCCTCTATCTATTATTTCTCCTCAGGTCAGCTCATCCTGTCCCATGGCTTCAAATAATTATCTACCCTAATAACACCTAAAATCTTCATCTCCAGCCCAGCCCACTTCCTATAGTTCCAGACTTGTTTACCCAACTGCCTATTTGACATTTGTTCCTGGAATATCAGGAGGTATCTCTGACTTAACATAATCAAAACAGAACTTGTGATATATCTCCTCATCCACCCTACAAACACCCTGCTTGTTCAAGCCCAGTATTCCCCAGTTCGGTAAATGGCGTTACTGCCCACCCAGTCGCACAAACCAAATATCGAGGAGCTATCCCTTATTCCTCTTTCCTTCACTCCTTACATCAATTCATTAGCATGTCCTATACATACTGCACATCCATTCACTTCTCCATCTCCCTTATCATTATCCCAGGCCATTGACATCTTTTACCTGAAGAGCTACAAACACCTCCTAAGGTTGGCTTCTACTCCAACCTCTGTACAATTCATTATCCACAAATAAACCATAGAGATTTTTAAAATGTGACTAAGATCACATCACTCCCTTTTCCCTTTCACTTCAATAGCACCCCATCCAATCTAGAATAAAATCCAACCTTTGTAACTCTGGCTTTTAAAGTCCTATGTGGCCTGAAGCCCCTGCCTACCTCTCAGACCTCCCTTTCCCTCTTGCTTACTGCATTCCAGTCACACTGGCCTATCTGTTTCTCCCATAAGTAAGCTTATTCGCATCTTTCAGTTCTTTCACATCCAATTCTGTTCCCCCTGTCTAAAAGGCCCTTTCTTATAACTCAGATTTTTTTTCTAGATGTCAGTTCCTCAAAGGAGGTCCTGCCTGACCAATCTAAAGTAGTAATGCATGCCACTCTCATCACATCATCATAGTTTATTTCTGAGCATATCTAGAATTTTTACTCTGATATTTTTTCTTTTTGGGTTGGTTTACAAATTGTCTCCCATACTAGAATGTGAGCTCCAAGAGAGCAGGGATCTGGCCTTCTTAACCACAAGATTGGAACAGTAAGCACCAAGAAATGTTCCTCTGTGAGTTCATACTTGTGGGTAGTATTCCTGAGGTCTGGACTGTCCCCAGCCTAGCATTGTTTTAATCTGCTCCTGTTAGAGCCTCAACAGATAGAGATCTTACCACAAACTCCCTATCTGTGGGTTCTAAAGGCCAGTCTGTCACCCTAAAGAAAGAATACCAGTTAACTTGATGTATACATGAACCCTGGTGATTTCTGCTGAAATCTGAGCAGATTCAGGGTCTGAGTAGCCAACCTGATGGCAATGTTTATTTCTCGACAAAGAAATAACGGCTGAGGTGCTCCAGTGGCGCAATCAGTGCACGGTATTTATAAGAAATAATGGCTGAAAACTTCCAAATTTGATGAAAAACTTTACATATCCAAGAAGCTCAACAAACTCCAAGAGAATAAATTGAAAGAGACCTACAGAGACATCCTAATAAAATTGCTGAAATTCAGAGACAAGGAGGAAATAATGAAAACATCAGGGGAAAAATGAATTGTAACAAGGGAATCCCAATAAGATGACTTAGCAGAAACAATGGAGGCCAGAAGGCAATGGGATAACATATTCAAGGTGCTCAAAGAGAAAAACAAAATCTGTCAACAAAGAATTGTATGTCCAAAAAACTATTTTTCAAAAATGAAGACAAAGTAGAGAAATCCCCAGTAAACAAAAACCTAGATAATTTGTTGTTATAGACCTGCTTTATTAGAAATACTAAAGGAAGTTCTTCAGGCTGAAAGCAAGTGATCCAAGACAATAATTAGAATCTACCCTGCCCCCCCCCCCAAAAAAACACAAAGAGTACCAGTAAAGGTAATTATGTAATTATAAAAGACAATACAAATGCATATTTCTTTTCCTTTCTTAACTGATTTAAAAAGCAACTGAATGAAACAATATGTATTTTGGGGCCTATAATTTAAAGAAATGTAATAAATTCTCCAATAACAGCACAAAGGAGGTAGGTGGGAGCAAAACTGAATTGGCCAAGAAAATGACTCTAGATGGCAACTCTAATCCATAGGAACAAATGAAGAGAGCCAGGAATGAGAAATAAGGCCAGTGTAACAAAAGCTATGTGTGGTACATACACACAATGGAATATTATCCAGCCATAAGAAGGAAGTTCTGAGATATGCTGCAACATGGATGAACCTTGAAAACATTTTGCTCAGTGAAATAAGGAAGGCACATAGGGACAAATGTTGTGTCATGTCACTAACATATCTAAAATAAGCAAATTCACAGAAACAGAAAGTAGATTAGAGGTTACATAGATGTGAAGAAGGAGTTCTTGCGTGGTGGGTGTAGCAGTTTGGCATTGTTTATGAATTCCAAAATTGGATATTGGGTTATGTTTGTAAACTGGTCTGTACCTGGGTGTGATTAAATTATGATTAGGGCTTTGATTGGGTCACATCAGTAGGGCATTGAGTCCCCGCCACTTGGTGGTTGGGGACTCACAGAGAAAAGACATGGCAAAGGACAGAGCTGGAGTTTTGATACTGAGTTTTCAGCTGGAGACCAGGAAGTGAACACACAGGAGAACACAGAGGAATACAGACGGCTCCTTAGACACCGCAGAAGCCCTGGGGAGAGTGACAGAGCCATTCGCCTGATAGTCTACAGCCATTCGCCTGATAGAGAGCACAGCAGCTGAGCCTGGAGAGAAACGGAGCCCCAGGAAGAGAGGAACCCAAGAAGCCTGAACTCTTGGCAGACGTCAGCAGCCATCTTGCCCCAACACGTACCAATAGACTTTGGTGAGGGAAGTAACTTATGCTTTATGACCTGATAACTGTAAGTTCTACCCCAAATAAATACCCTTTATAAAAGCCAACAGATTTCTGGTATTTTGCATCAGCACCCCTTTGGCTGACTAATACAGTGGGTATAGAGTGTTTGCAAATTAAAATTAATTTTTTAAAAGTCTACCTTTCTTCCTTATTTCCCATCTGCTAAGTTCCCAAAGCAACCCTTCCTTACCCCACTGTTATTTTTTTCTCATGTATCCTTCTGGCATTTATTTTTTGCATAAACAATCAAATATAAATATCGATTTTTACCCTTTAACACAAAAGTTAACATATTATATATACTTCTTTGCAACTTGATTTTCAGCCTAATGTATCTTGGAAATCTTTCCATAAGAATATATGATACCTCCTGAGATCCTCCTTGTTGCTCGAATGTGGCCTTTCTCTAAGCCAAACTCAGCATATAAATGTATAACCTTCCCCACAGCATGGGACATGACTCCTGAGGATGAGCCTCCTTGGCACCAAGGGATTACTACCAAGCACCAACTAGCAATGCTACTGGAAAAAGACCTGACCAAAAGGGGGAAAAGGTAAAGACAAACCACTTTATATGGCTAAAAGATTTCAAAGTGAGTCGGGAGGTCATTCCAGAGGTTGCACTTATGCATGTCTCATCAGGATCTCCTTGACTGCCAAAGTAAATACTACCTCAAATAGTGGGGCTCCTGAGGACTCTGGAGACATCCAGACACCATAGGCAGAGCGGAGAGCTCAGGAGTTTGGTGCTCTGCTAGTGGGCCCTACTTTGGAATTTATGCTCCCCAGTGTGACAGAGTTGGACTCAGTTGTGTTTTCCTTACACAAGGCTCTTCTGTGCCTCCTATTCGAACCTATAGTTAGTACTAGAGTTGAAAGGTTTACATCCAAGAGACTTAAATCTTTGGGCTGTCCATGTGCCAGCTGGGCTCTGAGTCTCAATAGAGTTGCAACACTTACTCTCCAGTTCATTGTACTCACCCAGGACAACTAACAAGGAAATGATGATGTCCCATGGAACAGAGAGAATCTGCAACTGCAAGCAAGATAGTCCCATCCATCTGCCCTATGGGATCAAAGCCCTCTCTCAATTAGAGGTGGAATGGGCATCACCATCCCAGAATCCCCACGATTGGGGAATGAACTATGAACTAAAGTAGACTTACTGGTTTCTACCATAGACTTATTGTGATTCTAGTAATGGAAGAACTTATTGATGTGGAGGCAGTGGCCACTGGAGATTCTAAGGGGAGGGAGAAGGAAAACAGGTGTAATATGGGGGCATTTTCAGGACTTGGGAATTGTCCTGAATGACATTGCAACAACAGGTACAGGACATTATATATCTTGCCATAACTTACAAAATTGTGCAGGAAACAATGTAAACTACAATGTAAACTGTAATATATGCTTAGTGGCAATGCTCCAAAATGTGTTCATCAATTGTAACAAATATACCACACTAATGAAGGATGTTGTTATTGTAGGAAAATGTGGGAGGGGCAGGGAGCAGGGTATATGGGAATTTTCTATGTTTTTATGTAACATTTATGTAATCTAAGTATCTTTTTAAAAAAATAATAAAAATGTATTTTCAAAAAAGAATATATGAGAGGGGAGTAGATGTGGCTTAAGTGGTTGAGTGCCTGCTTCCCACATGGGAGGTCCCAGGTTTGGTCCCTGGTGCCTCCTAAAAACAAAAACAAGCAAATGAAAAAATCTACTCAGGGGAGCCGATGTAGCTCAGTGGTTGAGTGCCAGCTTCCCACATATGAGGTCTGGTGTTCAATCCCTGGCCCTGGTACCTCAAAAAATGATAATAATAATAATGAGG
>JAQZBX010056914.1:0-18086 GCA_029593785.1 Cabassous unicinctus
AAAAAAAAAAAAAAAAAAAAGATACACAATACATATAGTAACTTTGTTTCAAGAGGTAACTTATGAAATTATCATTATCTAATGTCAGGTCATAGCATCTCAAATTTCAAATTTTTTCTCATATGCTATTGAATTTCTGTAGCAAGCAATTATTTAAAATAAAATGAGAATAGCCACTAATATCCATAGCTTAGACTAAACAAAATTTTATTTTTAGAAAAATAATTAAAAATCTTAGAACACACCAGCAAAAGCCTTGGTACTTACAGTTTGTAAAACTTAGGTTATATCTAAATAACCTTTCAATAAAATAAAATTAGTTTGGTTATTATTTAATATAAATTTTGTATGTCAATCTCATATGTCTTAGAAATATAGATTAAATTATAGAATATTTTTAATGAACTAAGTTTTATTACTTGTAAATTAATATTATGATATACAGTAAGTCAGGAAAATCCAAAATAAATAAATAAATAAATCTATTCTATTCTTTTAAGATATTTCAGCAATCCATAGATTCCTCATTTTTATCTTTGGTCCAAATTTTCTCATGGAGCACCAAAATAGCCTTTACTTTAGTTTGGAAGAAAACATCACTAATTTTTTTTTTTTTTAATTATGGACTTATCTGATCAATTGGATTTTGGTGATAAGCAGACCCTCAGATATTTCAGTTCAGGAAAATTTTCCAAATTCACATAGCTAATTAGTAGTTGAACCAAATATCTTTACCATAGGGATTGTGCGCTTAACATTATATCATCATAAATAATATACAGACTATATTTTATCAGATAACCAATGAACAACTATGTGTTTATGATAAGGCTACACTTTCAGCTTCTTACTAGATTGGATTATTTGTCCCAAGTACTCACAACCTCCATATAAGTGGCTATTCGGCAACATATTTTGCCATGTGAGGTTTTGTTGACTCCTCTATAGTAGTTTATGTATATTCACTGATGCAATGACTGGGCTTGATCTCATGATATGCTTTACTAATGATACAAGCAGCAGCTTTAATTTGTTTGCATAATTTCACTTGTCTTCCTGAGCTTCTGTCATCTGCCATGAATAGAACATGTTCTAGAGAGTGAAGACACATTTGCAGCAAACATCAACTCTGTCTGCTACTTGAGACCAAGCTTGACCTATCTTAGCTGAGACAAGCAGAGTTGCAGCTGATTTAGGACACATAAACAAGGAATGGATGTTTGTTGTTGAGGCTTTCTGAGTTTTGTTGTTTTTATGTAACCCTATTGCAGCAGAAATCTTATTAACAAAGTACAGATGAAAAATAGAAAACAAAAAGTGTGCTTGTATCACTTTAAAATAAATATGGTAATCCATGATGATAGCCTTCTATCTTATAACACTAATATGAACTCCTAGTGTTGATTTTATTATGGAGGCTATTCTAAACTTCAACTTTGTTCTGGGTTTTAGAAAACATTTATTTGATCATAATTATTATACAGAGTACCGTTAATATGTTCTATATAAGGCTTAAATTAAAATTAGTTTTAAGGCTTTAAGAGCAATACTTTCATACTGAGACAATAAACAAATGTTTATCTGACTCAACAGATTCTTGGAAACTGTTTTTTTTTCTTCCAATTATTTTTAGAGTTTTCCTTTAAAAAGAATAATAATTGCATTGTAAGGATCTTTATATGGATAATCAGGTGGGACAAGAACGAGTGAAGGAGAGATGTAGGAAAGAAAAGATTATTTGTACTCGCAGGTCCTGGAACAGAGTGGGGCAGCATGCCTCGTGGAGTCACACATGAAACAAGTCAGGTCCTTAGACAAAATTAAGCAGGAGGCGAGGAAAGACTGTAGTGGAGCTAGAGACAACGCCTCATACTGTTGTTGGGTGGAGATATAGCTATGGGTCAGACAGAAGTGGGAGTTGGGGAGTTTGTTTTGACATTTGTGGGGCTTGAACCCAAGTGGGCTTCAGGGAGGAGAGAGGGAAGTTGATTTTCATGTATAAGCAGGTGTCAGGGGTGGTCATTGAGGCAATTAATGACAAGATCATAGACACTGAGAGAAAATGACAATGCAAAGTCCTTATATTATTTTTTTACTTTTTATTTTGAAATACTTTCAAACTTTTAGGACCATTGTAATAATAATACTAACTCCATACAGAGAACTCCAACATACACCCACATCTATAGACACCCAGATCCCCCAATTTTGCTTCCTTTGCTGCATCATTATTTCATCTGTCTATTCGTCTAACATCTATTTTCTGAACATTTGAGGGCAGGCTGCACATGTCATACTCTCTGAATATCATCATACTTCTATAGACATTTCCTGAAAACAAGGATATTCACTTAGGGAATCGCCTTAAGTGCAGTAATCATTACATTTGTCACAATTAATTAACTGATGCTGATCATTATTAAAAAAAATCCATGATTTATTCACATTTCCTCAGTATTTCCATTATATCTTCTGGTTCAATTCACTTGGACCTGGTTCTATCTTTTTTGGAAAGTTATTAATCATTCATTAAATTTCTTTAATAGATATAGGGTATTTTCCTTGTGTGGAGTTTGGTAGTTTGTATCTTTCAATGAATTGGTCTGTTTAGTCTAAATTATCAACTTGGTGCTCATAAAGGTATTTGTATTATTCCTTTATTATTTTCTCAATATGTATTCTATCTATACTGATGACCCTTCTAAATATCTGATATTTTCAATTTTTTTCTTGTCTCTTCCTTTCTTAACCTACCTACATACTTACCAAGTTTATTGATAGAGCCAGATTTAGTTTTGTTGACTCTGTTTTCTTCCATTTCATTTATTTCTACTTCATTTTTTAAAAATTATTTCTTTTCTTATTTTGATTTTAAGTTTGTATTATTCTTCTTTTTCTGGTTTCCTGAGGTGGAAGCATAGGTTCTTGATTTTAAGCCATTTTTCTTAATCACTATGTATAAATTAAAGTCTATATAATTTCTTCTAAGTATGTTTTGTTCCATCCCACTAATTTTGATATTTTCATCTTGATTTAGTTCAAATTTTTTTGTTGTTTCTCTTGAAACGTTTCTTTGCCCCATGCGTTATTTAGTATTGAGTTGTTCAAATTCCAAATATTGTGGTATTTTCAATCTGTCTTTCTGTTACTGTGCTCTACTTTAATTCTTTTGTGGTCTTGAAAGATATTTTGCATATTTCCTAGACTTTTGTAATTTATTAAGTTGTGTTTTATGGCCAATAATATAGTCTACTTGATGAATGTTTTATATGAATTTGAGAATCTGTATTCTTCAGGTTTGGATGAGTGCTACAAATATCAATTTTTTTGAGTTGATTTATAGAACTATTCATGTCAATTATATTCTTACTGAATTTGCGACTGTTTGGTCTATCAATTACTCACAGGTACAAGTTGAGATTTCCAAATATAATAGTGCATTTGTCCATATCCCCTTTTAGGTCTATCAGTTTTTGCTCCATGAATTTTGATGCTCTATTGTTAGGTTCTGTGAAAGGCTAAAAATGCACACCCCCAAAAATATATATATATAAAAAAGATATTTATGTCAAATTGCTGGAACCTGAGATTGTTACATTATTTGGAAAAAGATACATTACAAATGTGATTAAGTTAAAGATCTTGAAATGAGGTGAAGGTCCTGGATTCTCAGGATGGGCACTAAATTTAGTGGTAATTTCCTTAGAAGAGAAAGGCAGAGGGGGATTTGGGACAGACAGAAGAGGAGAAAGCGCAAAGAAGGGGAGGAGACAATGTGGCTACAGAGGCAGAGATTGAAGCTATGTAGCCAGAAGAAAAGGAATGCCAGTAACAACCAGAAGCTGGGGTGGGTGAAATGACCTTCCCCTATCTCTGTGGGAAATCATAAGGATAACTCTACCACTTCCTCTTCCAGAGCCACAAGGGTTTCTTTTTCAAGTCTTCACCATGAGAAGTTTCTGAATTTGCAGAGGTAAAGCCTGGAAAGTGTTTCATCCCAACCAGATTACAGCCCTAAGGAGTTTCTCAGTAACAGCCTCCAGAAACTTATAAAAAAATTACCATTATGAAGTGTTTGCACCAGTTTATGGTTCCAGTGGCTTCTACTCCAGATAAGTAGATTTCAGCTGTTTCCTTCTGGATGTGCCTGTCTCTCTAGATTTCAAGGTGATTATTTGCTCTGTGACCTCAATTCTCTGATGCGGACAAGAAAAGCCATTGATTTTCAGCGTTTCTACTTTTTTCTTGTTCAGGGGGTTGAAAGTGAAGACTTTCAACTCTTTACCTATTGAAACTGAAAACAGAAGCAATTATTTAATTTTTATAGCACTTGATAAGGCAAAGAAAATATCTTTGGTAGTATTTTCTTTACTGTCACTGTGGAAGCTCCACTGTTAATCTTTATATTTTATAAAACCATTGTTTACCAAGCTAAATTGATGCTTCATTTAATGATGAAAGTTGATTTGAGCACTAATATTAACCAGGTGAAAATAAAGAGAAAATGATATGGTTATAATCTTCGTGCTGATTTAATCAGAAATTCAATAAATGTATTTTTTCCTCACTACCATATGTTGACTTGGCTCCTTAAAAAGTAGGAGGTGAAGAAAAAAAGTAACAAATAAAGTAAGAAATAAAGGAAAATACAACCTCTAGGTTTGTTCTTTAATTATAAAATGTGGCTACTATAAATATAATATAACAACATATGTCTCTTCCCCTTATAAATGACACAAGAAACAAACAAGCAATAAAACAAGTTAAAAAAAAAAAAAAGAACACTTCTGGGGCTCAATAAAGAAAGGGGAACTTTTATCACATAGTTCCCTTGGACTCAAACATGGGATTATCTTCAAAAACAATACCGACTCCCTCCCTGACTTTTTTTCAAATCATAGATTGATGACACAGTTACTGAAATCACATCAGTCTTGGATCTGCCTCTTATAGGCAGAATGAGCCTATATCAGTCTATTATTGAATCATGTGTTAGTGATTATATATTCATCTTTCTATGGGCAGAGAACAGCTGCTAGTTACTTTAATTATCCTCCCTGAAAAAGGTAATCTGGGGCCTGGTAGGGAACTCTGATAATAAAGGATAAGGACACAGAGGGACACAGAGACACAGATGAACATATCTCTTTTCAACATGAAAATTAGCATAGTGTTACAACAATCTTTATTTTTCTCCTTTCCCATGTGGGTGACAAATTGAGAATGAAAATTTCCGAGTCATACAAAATACAAGAGTAAACCAAACACAATTTAAATCAGTGTTATATCAACTTGAGGTACACTAGGTTGTGTCAATGATTTTATTGCCTTTTACATAGCTCTGACAGGGAAGTCATGTATTTTTACTAACCAAGAAAGAGAAGGTAGAATATATTTGATACCATTAAACTCTTTTGAAGATAAAGAACAGTGGGCCTATTGGAAACATTGGACCGTGCTGCTGATTTCATCTTTCTTTCATTGAACTGACAACGATCACCAATATTTAACACAGTATGCATTAAAAGCACACTAAAACAAATAGACTTATTGAGGAAAATATAAAGTGTGTTTATAATTATAGAACTTTGCAGCTTTCTCTCATTTCAGAAATCAAGGTTGAAAATGAAGATCAATGTTTAATCATAAATAAACTCCTTCATGTTTAAAGCCTATACAATTATCCAAAATATTAACCAAATATTTTTTGGTTCAAAACACAATCATTCTATGCTATCCTATCTGTACATAACACCAGTTTATTTGTTTTCTTCATCAATTTGAAGAAGCATAGAGGAATATTTCATTTGAATATTCATAAGAGTAGTATTCATTTGAAATATGGGTTTCTTCTCATTTCAAATTTCCCAACAAACATTTTCAGGTGTTACTATGTAGTGCTTCATGTAAGCCCTTCAAAAAATATAACCACCTACCACATGATGTCTACCAGGGTGCTACCATTACATCATCCCTCACATGCATGCCAGTATCCCTCCCCAGTTCTTCACTCGCATGAGTGCCGATATCACTGCTTCCTATTGCCCTCGGTTACCACCAGGAATGAACTGGAATCTTGAAGTTCCAAAGAACATGCCTTTCGTGAAATTTTTGCCTTATATTCTTTATTGTTAGTGTGATGCCAAAACAAGCCCTTATTCTACCATTATCTTCCAGAAATTTAGTGAAATGACTTTTCCTTATCTAATTTATGGTCCTTTCTCTAGGATTGTGCAGTTGTCTATGGAGCTAGACTGTGAATACGTTTGGGAGACAGATACTTTATAGGACGTCTCATGTTTCACCTGTGAGGACTACGCATTGCTGCTGGATCAAGTTATGCAAGCTAAAGTTTTCTCTTAGCACAATTTCTTTCCTAGGAAGATTCTCAGTGAACCACACAAACAGTTTTATGATGCAAGCTCCTAGATTTCCTGAGACAGGCCCATCTAAGTGTGGACCTCAGTGATGAGCCCAATTAAGCTTAAGCTTTAATTCCCCAAATACATAAATGTCATAGATACTTGTGCAAAAAGGAGTCTCAGAACTGTATAAAATAGCGTTATGCAAAATTATGGTGATTTAATCCATTATATAAAAGTTATGAGACAAAAGATGCATTGACCTATCAATATTTTACTCAGAATTTTATTTAAATACAATAAAATAATGTTTAATTTTAGTCTTAATTACTCTAATTTCACATATAATACTATAATGTGTATTTCAGAATTACTAAGAGCCTGTTGTATAACGGTGTGAAATTCTGTGATACAAAATAAGAAATATTGGGGATTAAAGAAACTTTTATATAGAAAATTGATCATAGTCTCCAGAAGCAGCCAAACTTTAAGTTGTCTACCAACAATATTTTACTGTAGAAAGCTGTATTTTCTACAGATTAATGAAATGGGTTGGATCTTTTTCATTAAATTTATTATAGCCCAAAAGATTCTTCTGATTAATGCTACTTAAAAGTACAATAAACAAATTTATAAACTTCTGCAGGCTTTTCTTATTTGTTTTTATTTCTGTCATTGGGATAAACACATTTTTATTGAAATGAAATTTTAATTGTATTTTAATTTTTAATCACATTTTATATAAAACAGTTTTAGTCTTACAAAAAAGACGTGCAAATAGTCCCATATAGTCCAGAGTTCCACACCCAGTTCCCCTTATTATTAACATCTTATATTAGTAAGGTACATTTGACACTAATAGTGACATTTTTTTTAAGTAATGTCCATAATGTATTCGTATTTCCTTAGTTTTTACCTAATGCCTTTTTACAGTTCCAGGATCCCATATAAGATATTACAATACTCTTGAGTAAGAACACAAGGATTAAAATCTAAAATCCCCAGTTTACTAACAAAACTTGAGCAAATTAACTCATACTCTTTCTGCTTCAATTTTCTTATTTTCACTGAGGGATTAGTAATTGTACTTTCTTCAAAAGATCTTTTATGGACTTTACAACATACACACTGAGAAAGAGAATAGCATCCCCTAAATTCCAGGGAATTGTCTGACATTCACAGATAGGAGTTTTAGCAGCTGGCCTGACAGTAAAAGCTAGGTTGTGGGATTTTTTATGGAACATAATGAATCCTACAGAACACTACCAACAGACAAGGTGATATTGAGGCAAGAGAAAAGAAAAAAAAAAGTTCATTTTGTAAGCTTGTTCTAGAAGACAAAATTAAGCATATTACAGAAATGAGCAACTATGTCCCTCTCCTGGTGTCTTCTTTACCAATTGTTTCTAGATAAGAGTGATTAAGATAACAGTCATAGAATTACCCCCACTTCCTGACTGAATCCAATGCACAGCAAACCTCTACTTCCTGAACTCTTTGCAAAATCACCTAATACATGCTTTTATTGAGATGCCCCATAGACCCCCATTGTGTGTATTCTCTTTCGTTTCAACAAGCTCACAAAGCTAACTCTGTTTGACATTGGGTATATCTGGTGGTCTTTGTTTGGAGGGACATCAACCCAAGGGCAACATTATTTTCTATAGATAGCTAAAATTGTAGGCCATTATTATATTACATTTTGGAATGCATTGCCACTGATTTCAAAGCTATGATTAAAGGGTCAGCCTCAGCTGTTAGCTGTCATTGTTAGATTCCACAGGCTAATTGGACATCAAACTCAAAAAACACATCATTCACTTCTCAGTTTAGGTCAACTAAACCTACTCTGGGCCAAACAACATCCTCTTGATGGTGATAAATGTTGAATACGACTATTTTCTTTCCTTTAGGGGGGGTCATAAACCAGTGGAATTGCCTGACACCAAAATAGATAATTTTAACTGCTCTGCAGCAATATGAACAATTTTCAGTGATGATTAAGTGGATGACAATTTGCTTAGCTTTTAGAAGGTGCCTAAGAGTCGCTATAGGAATAAAACTAGTTAATTTACTTTGCATTTTCTTATTGAATTTTATTCAATCTCTTCTCTTTTAGAAATTATGAAAAAAATATAAGACTTTGGTACATTGTAAGGGAATGATTTCTTCCCCTTGGTCTTTGGTAGGCCATGGTCTTTCGTAGTCTTGAATGCTTGGTCTTCTTGGGTCTCAAATTCAGCCTTAATAAACACTCTTCTCAGGTTCTAACTGTATCTTGGGATAAATTATTAGGTTTATATAATACTTAGTAAGCTTTTATGCCATTATGTTATTTCTGAAGGAAAAAAATTGTCTATATAATTTGTTTTTTGTAAACAACCCTCCTTTGTAAATGTTATTTCTAAGAATCCTTATTTCAGAAGAAAGTGTAAAATGAGAACTTTATATTGCAGTAACATACTATGCCATTCTGAAAAACGTAGGGGTAATACATCGATTTGTAGCACAGCACAAATCTCGACTTTGGTGACATTCCCCAAATCAAAGATGAATTAATGCGAGCCTAGCTTTGTTTCTATCTAACTACTAGGAATAGTGACTACTCTGAACTGCCGATTCACCCTTTCTCTTTCTTTAACGCCTCTGTAGCATTCTCACTTTCCATCTTTGCCTTAAGTGAAGGCTGAGGTGCAGCTATTTTCTGTTTTGCCTAGAGGCCAGGGCAGAAGTTGAAGTGAAGGGGAAGAGTGAAAGCTTTCCAGACAAGCTAAATTTTTCACCTACTTGCTTCTGAAATATGGATCTTTAAAAATGAACAGCACCACTCATTTTATAACTACAAATAAGATTTGAAAGCATTATATTTAGAGAAGTAACATGCTAATTTAAAATCATGCATATTTGTAACCAAATCTTTTCAAGTCTTTTCTACCAAGAAGAATGGGATAGGTGGCTAGGTGAAAACTGTTAAGACAGACATTTAATTCACATTTTTTGCCTGGAGCCATCCTAAAGAACATCAAGAGGATGGTGATTCAGATAGTTATTTATTTACTTGTTAGTGAAAATCTTAGGTTTTCTGAATTGCCAAAACAATCTCTGTCATACTAAAGCTTAATGTGAGCTCATAATATTGGTCCAATTAAATGAAGTACTCTGCTGCCACCTGTATATCTTCTAGTGTATGTGTCTCCAGGGTGTAGTCAATAGCATATAATAATTCAGGAATGATTGCCTCAAAGATTTTATTGGACTCACTCAGTTAGCTCAGATAAAATACAGAGAAAAAGAAAACCTTCCAGCTGACTTGCTGACTTTTAGCTTCAATGTTTGGTTTCTTCTTAGACATAGTAGGCAATTGATGGGAGATATTTAGATAAAGCAAGTCTAATAATTTATTGTGTAATTATCAAAGTTTAGTAAATTTTTTTCAGGAAAAAATTTTCTCTCAAATTATTACCCCTTCTAAATATTTAACTGTAGCTAACTTGTTCTGTGTTAGGAACAAATCACCAGTTAATTGAATTGGGATAGGAGAGTTTATTCCAATGCATATTTGGTACTATTTAAACAGGAAAAAAAAAGTAGAAGGAGCAATTTATTTTATTTATTTATATTATATTTCATTTCCATACTTGAGAAAAATTCTGGAAGGATATAAATGAAAACAATAGGTACATAGTATTAACTTTCTGTATTTATCCTTGTTCTTAGGGAACCAAAATAGAATAAAAACTTGACATCTTTGAATCAGCAGGATTGGTAGTATCCTAGATTCTACCAATGGTAGATAGAATACCAACAGTGAATTACATGATTATCATTGAATAGAGAAAAATGATTATATTCTTTAAATAGATCTTTATCACTTTCCTTTGGTTTTGGGTGTTCTCCAAGGTTGTAGGCCAAGGTTTTGGCTTCTATCAAAAAATTAACTGTTTCTCTGTCCACCTGGCTCCCAGGAAGATCTAGTTTTAAATGTAATAAGGAAGGGATCTTAAGGTAAAAGAGATTATTTAATTGCTAAGAAGTATCCTGCAACAGAGTGTCTTAGAAAGAGAAGTCATTTGTTGCAAAAGGTTTGTCTGAGACATTTCTAAGAGAGAATGTGAAAGCACTGCTTATATACATCCAGGAACTTTCTGTTAACAAAAACTTGGTTCCATTTTTAAAACTAGGTAGAATTTAATTAGTTACCTTCCTTTACTTCCTTGAGCGTTCAGGAAAGAGTAAGATCTTTTGGCATAATGAATATCGAAAAATTTAACTCAGATTCTTAGAATGCAGGAGATTTTATCTACTAATGTTGAGATATTAAATAAAAAATCCTGTGTATTTAAGTACCTGGTTAGAACAGGATGGAAAGCTTAACAAAGTGAACTCTAGAATCATAGAGTCCTGGGTTTGAATCCTATCTGCCATTCGGTGCAAAGAATTATACACAGACGTGTTTAGCCTCCAGAAACCCTGTTTTCATCTGTGATTTGACAGTCTGATAATACTAAATGACTCACAGAGTTGTTGGGAGAGTTAATGTGCAGTACCTGGTACATGGAAGTGCTCAATAACGATAGCTTTTATTATTGGCTAACAGAATGCCACATAAGGTATATGATTTCACGTTAAAATTCTCTTTGATACATCATTTTTGGATCATCTATAAATCTTAAAATTTGCACCAAATATTTTAGTACAAAAGTACTGACTGGATTATATGCAAATATTCCTTGTGTAATTTATGTCTCCTTTAAGACAAAGATTATATTTTCACCTTCTCCCACATTCTTTAAATAAATATTTATTGAATTGAAAGTAACAAGAAAAAATATTGCCACTTATAAGATTGAGTGTGGCTGCTATACCTCCAAATAATTCTTATTTACCTGACTAATCTTATTACTGTTATGAGTGATTTTCTTTTGTCAGTTTTACATGCATGCAGAGGCACTGTGTAAAATACCAATTTGTAGTGCTATGGCATACTGTTAGGATACTATGATGTAATGCAATGGAAGATGAAATTTGAGATGTAGATGACTGTAGGAAGCCTAAGTTTATGGAAAAATAATTCAAATTGTACAGAACACAGTCACAGAATTAAGGAAAGCAATTGTCACTCACACTGTGTGGTTATAGGAAGAATCAGAATGTGCCAGATGCACAGTTTGTCTGCAGCTGTTGTCATTTGAATCTTTTGTAAAACATCCATTTTCTTTCCCAACTGTGTAGGGTTTATAAGTGCAGAGAGTTGGATCATAATCACTTTTACATTGAAAACTCTTGTATAATGCTCTTAGACTTAAACCACACATAGGAAAACATAACCCAGAAATAATTGCATGCATACTACTTAAACCAGCACAGATACCTACAATGGAATTAGTTGGATAAAACTTTAAAGTGCTGATTAGATCAGAGTATGGGCATTGCCAATTTAGGCAGGAAACACATAGTTTGCTAAATAAAACCTCTGGGATAAGCATACCTTTTAAATACAGTTTCACCTTTATATTAGCAGATCAAGCCCCACCTAACAAAGGCACATCTTTACTTTTACGTATGATTTGCACCATGCTTTTACAGGAAGATATTCACTGGAGAATTCGATTGAATGACATATGAATATACAACAGATATAACATATTACAGGGTCTAAGTTTCAAAAGTGACCATAATTACATGAATATATTTCCTGCTCTCATGTCTGTAGTTACATCATTTGTTGTTTTATTATAGACCAAGTAATTATTTCAAATTTGAAGACTAAAATTATCACTCCAAAATATATATGAAACTCATCTATTCTACTTTAATTTTGCTCCATACCTAGGCCAACTGGCTGAAAGAATATTATAAACAGTAATCTGTGGCTTGATCAATGATGATAAATGCTTTCTCAAACTAAAGAAACTCTAAATCTTTCCTTTAGATTAAAGCTTACTCTGAAATGTTCCTCTAAAGATACTTAAGGTGTTCTGGTTGTTTCCTCCACATTTTCATACCCTGTTATGCTCCCAATATCTTTTTGTTGAATGCCTGTCACAGATAGATACCAGAAAACTACTACTTCTTGCTATTTGATACTCTTTGCTGGAAAATGCTCAATTTATGGGCATTAACTAAAATTTATTCTCTTATTCCAATGAACTCAGGGCTAAAGTCACTTTGTGCCCTCAGATTCATAGAGAAACTCCAATCTCACTGACAGTTATCTATAATAAAAAGAAATGAATCTATGGCACGAAGGTAGACAGTTCACTTTGGCTGAGATAACATCTAAGCATGTAGGGGAAGACAGGAGGAAAGGAAATAATGGTGGTAATGGTTTAAAGGACCATCTTTGTTCTCTGATACATAATGTGAGGGACAATTTTGAAGAGTAATTGTTTTCAATTCCAAATACTTTTCTAAATTACTCACGGAAATAACTTTTGAAGATCACTCTCCCACTGCAAACTATCCTAATGAACAAGTCTGTAATTTTCTGAATTCCAAACCCTATCCTATAATGAAGAAATTATTTGAAACCTCCAAAATAGAAAAAATTAATTTACAAAAAGTAAAAAAGAGAATCTGTATCAGGCGTCCCTTTACCTCTGCTTTTTTGGTGCATATGGTTAGCTGAAAGCATCCTACAGAACCCTGAAGTTTAGTGTCTTTACCATGCAAGTACCAGCAGGAATGGAATATGCTTGCTCTCAGTTCCCATGGAAAATTCCAGAGTAACTCATGGTCTCCTGGTCTGGACATAAATCACTATGTCCTGGAGATCATGTATATTAATTGTAGTTGATACAGGTCCATACTTGAGGATGGCAGGCAATTGTCTCAATGAAAGGGGAACATCAAAACTGTGTTGACAACCCAAAATACTAATAAAAGGAGGCATTTTTTTTTCATTGTAGAATATTAGTGTATACTGTCTTTAATGTCAGCATATTGGAATATATTTGAGTGAGCAGTTGTAAACCAGGGGCTTTTTCGGGACTTGGGAATTATCCTGAGTGACATTACAATGATAGATATAGGCCATTTTACATCAGCATATAACATGTAGAACTTTGTGGGAGAGAGTGTGGTCTACAATGTGAACTATGGCCCATGCTAAGTGGCAAATCCCCAGGATGTGTATATCCTTTGCAGGAGATGTGCCACACTAATGAAAGATGTTTATGTGGGAAGTTGTGGGAGGTGTGGGAGGTGGGGAACATGGGAATCCCTGTAATTTTTGTGTAACATTTATGTAACCTAAGCATCTTTTAAAATATTAAAAAAAAAAAAGTAAGGATACTTTGTGATCAACGTAATAACAGTATAAAATCTGACAACTCTGATTTGATTATGTTGATAGTTGGTGGAAGGAACTGATGGCACAAGGTAGGTTTTCAGTTAAGAGTCAAGGACACTGATAGTTCTGAGGAAAATAAACTGGAAATGTTTATTTTGTTTTGCCCCTCAAATCAGATTCCAGCCACAATTAACCACACAGTGATTCCAAAAGAGTGAACATATTACTCACATTTATAATGTGCTGTACTTTTGAGCAAAAATAACTATTTTAATACTTCACAATTACATATACATTCAAATACATTGTTACTCCTGGAAGGCTGTCAAATTTCAAATTACATTAATAAATTTTCAGTCATATCTTGGGTTTTGGGGCTTCTAACTAATCAGGGAAGTACAGATCAAGGAAAGAATTTGCTACAAATGTTATTTTAAATGATATAATTTTTTTCTTCATTAGTTTTTCTGATAATTTTAAAAGACTCCCCTAGTAATTTTTCTTCATACTTTTAGGGGTCTCAAAGCTTAGTGTTTACTTTTATTTTAGTATATTTGAAAGGAAATTTAGATACATTATGCCAAAAGAGAAAAATATAAACCTCAGGTATTTAATAATTTATCAGTAAGTGTCAGCCAATTTTTCTCACCAAGGTTTTTCACATTTCAGAATTTCCCTTTAGAAATGATTTTTTTTTTTAATTTTAGAAGCAAATAAAGACATAAGTAGCTAATGATTTGATCATTTCTACATTCAACTGTCTCCCCATCCTCTAGCACCTGAAAACTATTTACCAAGAACAAATTAAGAAATCAAAATCAAGAAATGATTAATAAATCTTGCCTTCCACCTTGGAACTCAGGCTAATGAATATAGTGACTATATTCATATGCTTTGTTTTATGTAATTGATATATTCCTAAAGAAACTATATATTAATTTACAGTTGAAAAACATTACTAAATATGATTTTTAAAAAAGGAAAAAGTAATTAAATGCAAAGAATTCTGGAGGGAATGTGAATGATTCCATTTTGAAAGATGGATTTAAATATACTAATGTTGAACTAAAATAAATGTCCTGAGTAGCTCCCAACACCAAGTGTCTTAGTTTGCCAGATCTGCTATGACAAATACCACATGCTAGCTGGCTTAACAATGGGAATTTAAAGGCCCATGGTTTGGGAGAGCAGAAGTCCAAAATCAAGGCATTTGGAAGGCCATGCTCTCTCCTCAGTCTGTAATGTTCTAGAGTTGGTATCCACAATCCTTTTTGGAATTCCTTGGCTTGCATCTCTCTCTCCTGACACAGTGATGTTCTCCTGTGGCTAAGGTTTCTTGTCATGAGTGCTCCACTGATTCAGATTAAGGCCATCCTGATTCAATTTGCCACACTTTAATAATAACATCCTCAACAAGACTGTTTACAAATGGATTCATACCTGTATGAACCCGGATTAAGATCTGAATATGTCTTTTGTGGGGAACATGATTCACTGCAAGGAGATTAGTGATCTCCTTTATATGATGAGACTGTTAATAATGATTGATTCAGTTATTTATTCAGCAAATAACTTTGAGCATGCACTGTTTGTGACAGAAGGAAAGAGTAATAATTAAGACAGTCACTATATTTGCCTTCAAGAAGCTTATACCCAATAAGAGTAACATGATTTCATAGGATTTTTGAAAAGGACAATTGATATTGCTGTGAATTTCCCCCTTCAATATCAAAACAATTGAATGTAATACTATATTCAAATATTTTATGCTATTTAATTAAACAAAACATATTCAACTTTGTGCCCTATTGGCAATACAGAGAATACAGTGAAAAATAGTATTGATAATTTATTAATAGAAAATTTACTAACGATTTTACTTATAATTTTTTGCACTCAGAAGTCCAGAATATTAAGACTCTTTTCATGAAACTTTTGTATGAGGTACAGGCTAAAATATGTTTAAACTTTTACAAGATTTAGAAAATTTTTACATCTCTTAGTACAAACTTAAACTGTGAAAAAGAAGATATACTTCCTCAATTTACCCTTGAGAAGAACTTCAATAAAAATACACTGTGGGAAAACCAGAGCGTGGCTGCCTTCCCTGGGTCCTCTGGACCTTCTGTCCTCGGGCTGGCGGGTGAGCTGGGGAACCCGGGGGTGGTCTGTGGTCCCTGCCCTGCAGAGACCCAGAGCCCTTGCCGCGACTGCTCACAGGCCTGGACCAGGCCCTGAGGCAGCGGCAGAATACTGCCCTCCTCTCCCCGTATGATGTCTTGAAGGCGGCGGTGGCCTCTCCCAGCCTAGACCCCGACCGCTGCAGGGAGAGAAGATGGCGGCTACTAACGCCGCGGAGGGCCGTTAGGCACCTCGAGGGCCCAAAAGGCGGGTCTGCGTGGACTCAATTTCGGCTACCTCTTCAGGTGGTGGAGCCGTGCAGATCCCGGACATGGGGTGATCGCTCCGTCCCAACTGGACAGGAAGTTGTTGCCCTCACAACGATGGACAAAGGCCTTAACGGGCCTGGAAGGTGAGTGGAACCCTGGACGATGACGGGTGGAAGGGTTAGCAGGCCATCTGGGGCTAGTCATCTTTCTACCAGACCTTGCTTGATGTTGGAAGAGAGAAATAGCTGAATAACTGCAACATTTGGCCAATAAAAAGTCCCTTTGGGAAGATTTACTGGCTGTTTATAGAAAACTTGTGTATATAATATGAAAAAAAAAAAAAACTGCTCTCAACTTTCCTCCCAACCTTTTGAGTGAAATTGAACAAAAGGTGACCTCTTTTCAAACTGAATTCCCTGTTCCCGCTTATCTAATCCTCCCACATTCTTGTTCAAGTCACTTCCCCAAAAACCCACGTCAGTAAAGGGGATGAACTGGGACACTGAGAACTTACTCTTACACTTTTTGCCATAGGATTGGGTTAGTTTTCACGCTAAGATTGTGAACCCACAACTCCCAGCCAATGGGAGATGAGTAAGGTTGAGGAGGGAGGCAAAAGGGACATTGCGTCAGGGGAACTATATAATCTTTGTTCTTGCACTGATCCTGTGCACTTGCCCACAACCATTAGCCTGGGTGTGTGCCCTTTCTCATGAGAAAGAAATTACTGGTGCCTCTAGTCCAACTCTCAGTCTTCAGAACTTTTATTTTAAATAAGTGGTCACTATCCCACTCGCTTTTAAAAGAAAACTTATGCTACATCTAGGCTTTCTAGAGATAAAGAGGTAGATACTGATATATGGTAGAGTTAGAAAATCACACGTTTTGTAATGACCATTTAGTAAAAAAAAAATAGAAAAATGTCTTTTGGAAATGACTTTGAGATGGAATTTAGACTGCCTCTGGAAGCGACACTGGGAGTGATACACATCCACACTTGTTCTGTGGGTTAGAGGGCTTGAAGCAGAGAAGGCTGAGAAGAGGAAGAGAAGAGAAGGTTCTGTGCCAGACATCATATTTAGAAGATATTTTCATATTGCAACCATTGCTCTGTATGTCATTTTATTCTTCACTACTCTATGTATAGTTGACAATACTAAGTATTTTTCAAAAATATCTCATCCTAGATCTTCTGAAGTGCCTGGCATAAGTTAAAAGTAGAGGTATTAAAAGAACACATTTTGTAAATATCTTTTTGTTGAAATCCATATAAAATATTGTGGGGGTTTTTGGAATAGCCAAACCACCTCTCTGAATAGTTCACATTTTGTGCACTGGTTTGGGAGAGGAGAGATAAGGAAGTACAAAAGTCTCTTTGCTAGTGTGTTTAGAATGAGTCAAGGTTAACCATTGTCCCTATGTTTGTCATTTGGTTTTGTACTTTGCTGTGTATATAGTGTATATAATGGACAAACACGTCCTAATTTACATCTAGTCTTCCCGATGTTAAAGAGGTTGCCAGTGTATGACAAAAATAGTTAGTAAATTAATACATTTTGTTTTAAAATTCCTAGGAAAAATTCTTTTCTGAATACTTCAGCATTATAGCCCACAGGGAGGGATGGTGGAGGAGGGATAAAAGGGAAGGGTTTTAGACCAGAATGTTCAAATTTAGAAGACACTTTCAGTTCATAACTTGTTAAATGTGTGCAGTTTAGTCAAGACTGCTCTGTATATAGTGGACAAAATAAATCGTTATTTGAAACATCTAGTCTGTCTAGATGTTTAGAAGAGCCCGACATATGTTAAAAGTAGTAGTAAAATATTACTTTGTAAATATCGTTTGTATTAGTCAGCCAAAGGGGTGCTAATGTGAAATACCAAAAAATGGGTTGGTCTTTATAAAAGGTATTTATTTGGGGTAGAAGTCCACAGATACCAGGCCATAAAGCGTTAAGTTTCTTCTCTCACCACAGTCCATTGCCGTGTGTTAGAGCAAGACAGCTGCCGGCGTTTACCAGGGTTCAGGCTTCTGGGGTTCCT
>JAQZBX010056915.1:0-18083 GCA_029593785.1 Cabassous unicinctus
ATGTGGAAGACAGTACATCTGAAATCAAACAGATAGTAGAAAAGATAGATAAAAAGATATAAAAAACCCAGCAGGGACTCAGGGATTTAACCAACAACACAAAACACACAAACATGCACATTATTGGCATCCCAGAAGGAGAAGAGCAGGGAAAGGGAACAGAAGGAGTGTTGAAGGAAATAATGGCTGAAAAACTCCCAGCCTTATTGAGGGAGATAGATATACCTGTCCAGTAAGCATAGCATACCCCAAACAGTATAAATCCCAACAGGCCTACTTCAAGACATATCATTATCAAAATGTCCAATGCTCAAGACAAAGAGAAAATACTCAAGGCAGCAAGAGAAAAGAGAATCATCACATACAGGGGAAGCACAATAAGATTAAGTGCTCATTTCTCGTCTGAAACCATGGAGGCAAGAAGGCAGTGGTATGACATAGTCAAAGTACTAAAAGAAAAAAAACTTCCAGCCACGAATTCTCTATCCAACAATGCTGGCATTCAAAAATGATGAAGATTTAAAAATATTCACAGATAAACAGAAATTAAGAGTGTATGCCAATAAGAAACCTGCCCTTCAAGAAATACTTAAGGAATTTCTGCAGGTTGAAAGGAAGAAACAGGAGAGAGAGGTTAGGAGGAGAGCATAAGAATAACTTAAAAAGACAAAAAGAGAAATAAAAACAACATATGACATACATAAACCCAAAAAGAAAATATGGCTGCTGTAAGAAATTCATTGAGAGTATTACACTGAATGTTAATGGATTAAACTCACCAGTTAAGAGACACAGATTGGCATAATGGATAAGGAAATATGATCCATCTATATGTTGTCTACAAGAAACCCACCATAGACCCAGGGATTCAAGGAGGCTGAAAGTGAATGGCTGGAAAACAATTATACAAGCAAACAATAACCAAAACAAGGCAGGAGTAGCTATCCTAATATCAGAAAAAATTGAATTTAAATGCAAAACTATTGTAAGAGACAAAGTTGGACCCTATATATTAGTTAAAGGGGTAATCTTTCAAGAAGAGAGAACATTCATAAACACTTATGCACCTTGTCACGGTGCCTCAAGATACAGGAAGCAAACACTGGACAAACTAAGTGGAGAAATAAATGCCTCTACAATAATACTGGGGGGTTTTAATACACTATTATCACCATTAGACAGAACACCTAGACAGAGAATCAATAAAGAAACAAAGACTATCAATAATACATTAGAGGACCTGGAACTAATAGACATATACAGAACCCTACAATGAATCACAGTAGGCTATACATTCTTCTCAAGTGCACTTGGATCATACTCCAAGATAGATAACATGCTAGGCCACAGAACAACTCTCAATAAATTCAGAAAGCTTGAGATTATAAAAAATAATTTCTCTGACCACAATGGAATGAAATTGGAAATCAGTAAGGGCCAGAGAACCAGAATAGGCACAAGGATATGGAATTTAAATAACACCCTCTTAGACAAACAGTGGGTGAAGGAGGAAATATCAAAAGAAATCAGTAACTAGTTTGAAATGAATGAAAATGACAACACAACATATCAAAACCTAAGGGATGCAGCCAAAGCTGTATTGAGAGGGAAGTTCATAACCATAAATGCATACATTAAAAAAGAAGAAAGAGCTAAAATTGAAGACCTTACTGCACACCTGGAGGAATTGGAAAAACAACAACAAGCTATCCCCAATGGAAGTAGAAAGAAGGAAATAGCAAAGATTGGAGCAGAACTAAATGAAATAGAAAATAAGAAAGCATTAGAAAAAATGAATAAAACCAAAACCTGGTTCTTCAAGAAGATCAATAAAATTGACAAACCCTTAGCCAGACTAATAAAGAAAAAGTGAGAAGATGCAAATACACAAAATAAGGAATGAAGAAGGGGATATCACTACTGACCCTACAGAAATGAAGAGTATCATAAGAGGATAATTTGAAAAATTATATGGCAACAAGAATGATAATTTAGAGGAAATGGACAAATTCCTAGAAACTCACAAAAGCCTACATTGATGAAAGAAGAAATTGATGAACTCAACAGTTCAATTACAAGTAAAGAGATAGACTCAGTCATCAAAAACCTCCCAACTAAGAAGAGCCCAAGACCAGACAGCTTCACTGCTGAATTCTACCAAACATTCCCAAAGGAATTAACACAAATCCTGCTTAAGCTCTTTCAATCAATAGAATAAGAAGGAACATTGCCTAACTCATTCTATATGTCAACATCACCCTGATACCAAAGCCAAACAAAGATACCACAAGAAAGGAAATTACAGACCAGTTTCTTTAATGAATCTAGCTGCTACAATCCTCAGCAAAATACTTGCTAATCTCATTCAACAACATACCAAAATAATTATACAACATGATCATGTGGTTTTCATCCTCGTTATGCAAGGATGGTTCAACATAAGAAAATCAATCAATGTAATACACCACACAAACAGATTGAAAGAAAAAAACACAAGATCATGTCTATAGATGCAGAAAAAGCATTTGACAAAGTACAGGATCCTTTCCTTATAAAAACAGATAGGAACAGAAGGAAACTTTCTGAATATGATAAATGGTATATATGTAAAACCCAAAGCTAACATCATCTTCAATGGTAAAGTCTTAAAAGCCTTCCCTCTGAGATCGGGAACAAGACAAGGATGCCCACTATCACCACTCGTATTTAACATTGTCTTAGAAGTACTTGCTTGAGTACTGACAAAAGAAGAAGATACAAAAGTCATCCAAATTGGAAAAGAAGAAGTAAATATTTCATTATTTGCAGACAGCATGACCTATACATAGAAAGTCCTGAAAAATCTACAACAAAGCTTCTAGAACATATAAAGGAGTTCAGTAACATAACAGGCTATAAGATCAATGCTCAAAAATCAGTAGCATTTCTGTACACCAATAATGAGCAATCAGAGGGGAAAATCAAGAAAAAAATACCATTTACAATAGTAACTAAAAGAATCAAATACCTAGGAATAAAGTTGAATAAAGATGTAAAGGACCTATATACAGAAAACTACACAACACTGTTAAAGGAAATCAAAGAAGACTTAAATAAATGGAAGAATATTCCCTGTTCAAGGATAGGAAGACTAAACATCATCAAGATATCTATCATACCCAAACTAATCTACAGATTTATTGCAATCCCAATAAAAATCAACACATCATTTTTTAAGGAACTGGAAAAACTAACTACAAAATTTATTTGGAAGAGTAAGAGGCTCCAAATCACCAAAGACATATTGAAAATGAAAAATGAAGTTAGAGGTATCACACTACCTGACTTTAAAACATACTACAAAGCTACAGTGTTCAAAACTGCATGGTATTGGCACAAGGATAGACATACTGACCAATGGAACCAAATTGAGAGTTCTGATGTAAATCCTCACATATACAGTCACCTGATATTCGACAAGGCTACCAAGCCCACTCATTTGAGAGAATATGGCCTCTTCCACAAGTGGTCCTTGGAGAACTGCATATCCATATCCAAAAGAATGAGAGAGGAACACCATCTTACACCTTATTCAAAAATCAACTCAAGATGAATCAGAGATCTAAATATAAGAGCCAAGACCATAAAGACCTTGGAAGATAATGTTGGGAAGCATCTACAGGATCTTGTAAGAGGAAATGGTTTCATGGACATCACATTCAAAGCATGAGCAACAAAGGAAAAATAGATAAATGGGATCTCCTCAAAATTAAAAACTTTTGCTCCTCAAATGACATTATCAAGAAAATAAAAAAGCAGCCTACAGAATGGGAGAAAATATTTGTCAACCATATATCTGATAGGAGCCTAATATCCTGCATATATAAAGAAATCCTACACCTCAAAAATAAAAAGACAAACAACCCATTTAAAAAACTGGGCAAATGACCTGAAAAGACAACTCTCCAAGGAAGAAATACAAATTGCTGAAAAGTACATGAAAAAATGCTCGACATCGCTAGCTATTAGGGAAATTGAAATCAAAACTACAATGAGATACCATCTTATACCCATTTGAATGGTGGCTATTAAAAAAAACAGCAGACTTTAAGTGTTGGAAAAATGTGGATGAATGGAAACCCTCACCCACTGCTGGTGGGATTGAGGAATGCTCCAGCCACTGTGAAGGACAGTATGGCAGTTTCTCAAAAAACTAACAAGAGATCTTACGTATTATCCAGCGATTCCACTGCTGGGTATATACCCAGAAGAATTGAAAGCAAAGTCGCGAACAAATATATGCACACCAATGTTTATAGCAGGATTGTTCACTATTGCCAAAAGTTGGAATCAACCCCGGTGCCCCTCAACAGAGGAATGGATAAACAAATGTGGAACATACATACAATGGAATATTACTCAGCTGTTAGAAGTAATAATGTTCTAACACACAGAATAACATGGATGAATCTTGAAGACCTTATGTTGAGTGAAGCAAGCCAGGCATTGAAGGATGAACAGTACATGATCTCACTGATCTGAATTAAGGAAATTGAGCAGTATTTTAGACCCATTGTCTGAAAGATAGGTTTACAAGAAAGAGAAAAGAAGAGAAAGTTGTGAGCTATCACTCATACGGACATAATCTATGGTAAAGTGAAAGAGTGTAGTTGTGTATTGAACGTGTAGGACAGGTGGGTAGTGATATTATTGCATTTGGTAGTGCAGGTTGACAGGTGGGTAGATTGTGAAAGGTGGGTTAGAATATCCAGGATACTGGGGGGAGAGATGGGAGAGGGACCAGGTGACCACTTGGGATTTGTGGGTATGAGGTTGAAAGTACAGAGTTGGGAATGCCTTTCTGTCAATATGACAAAGAAGTGTCACTGGTTTAGAGTGTTGGTTGGGGGGGAATTCGGGACAGGGGGCATCTGGAGCAGGCTTCTAGGGAGTGTGTGAGTGTTCATCCTGTCATAATGTGTTGTAACAGTGGGTGGAGACCCACACAATGAGTGGAAAGGAGATAGGGAGTATCATTTTGGGGAAGACTGATTCATCCAGAAACAGACAGGTGGGCGTCTCTTAGGAGTAAGGGCAGTTCTTAATAGGGGAGAACAAGCCAGTGTGTCAAGACTTCTTGTTGCATGTAACTATGAATCTTGTCATCCAATGAGTCAGGTCAGGGAGTCATCATGGACCCCAGGCGGATGGGGAGGGAGGAACAGAATAGATCAAACAGAGGGTATTTAGTGGTAAGTGAAAATGTTTTTCATTGCCTTACATTGATGGACACAGGACATTGTAAATATCATGAAAATGTATAAAATTGTACGGTCTAAAATGTAAACCATACTGTAAACCAATGATGATGTTTAGTAGCTATGTTTCACTCTGTATAACAGTTTTAACAATGCTAAGATCCACATACAAAAAGGTTTTAATATGGGATATAGAAAGGGGGAGGAGGTTGGGTATATGAGAGTCTCTTGTATTCTGTGTATGACTTTGCTGTGACCTAAAACTTCTTTGAAAATTAAGTGGAAAATAGTGAAACACTGGGGAGCAAGAGGGGGAATGTGCCCTGGTACAGACTGGACACCTGATATTGTGGTGATAAAAGGCAAAATGTAAAAGAAAAACTTTTTTTATATTTCTTTTTCCCATTTTTTGAATATCCCTATCCTTTAATTTTATTTTATTTTTAGGTTTTTTTTTTAAGTTTACATGTATTTTATCTCTTACATTTAAACTTATAATTATTATTTCATTTTCCTATTAATGGTATTTGGCTATTATATTGGCTTCATCTTTAAGGAAGCTTTGGATCACAGAAGGGTTACAACTGGGGTGGGAGTGGATCATTCATAGGGTGTGTCAGGGATGGGGGGTTCATGGGAAGAAGTTCACCTGAATATGCATAAAAGGTATATGCAATTGTTCAAATGCTCATGGGGCATGATCACAGTGGTTGAGAATCACTCAATATATGAGACAATACTGAATTCCAAGCCTGGAGAGCTCTGCCACATTCTCCAAGGGCACAGCAACAGTCCCCCAAGTGCAGGGGCAGTGTCTGGCTAAGGAGGATGATCCACTGATGGGCTCTTGTTATTGATGACTAGCCTTACAAGTCTTTGCTCTTGAAACTGAAACTTAGCTTATTGTTATGGGGTAACTAACAGTTGCCTTCTGAAAGTCTCCTTGTTGCTCAAGTGTGGACTCTCTCTAAGCCAAACTCAGCATATGAAAGCATTAACTTCCTCCCAGCGTGGGACATGACTCCGGGGAATGAGCCTCCCTGGCAATGAGGGATTACTACCTAGTGCCAACTGGCAATACGACTGGAAAAAGACATTGAAAAAAGGGGGGGAAACGTAAAGACAAATGAGTTCATATGGCTGAGAGACTTTAAAGTGAGTTAGGAGGTCATCCCAGAGGTAACGTTTATGCACATCTCAGTAGGACCCCATAGGCTTCCAATGTGGATATCACCCCAAATAGAGGGGCTCCTGAAGGCTCTGGAGACACCCAGGTCCTATGTCAGTGTGAATAGCTCCAGAGTTTGGTGCCTTATCAGTGGGCCCTACTTTGGAATCTGTGCTCCTGATAGTGACAGAGTTGGACTGAAATATGTCCTCCCTGCACGAGGTCCATCAGTCCCTTCTATTTAAAGCTATATGTGGTGCTGGAGTTTGTAGGTGTACTTCCAGAGACTGGAGTCTTTGGGCTGTCCATGTGCCAGCTGGGCCCGGAATCTCAGTGGAGCTGCAACTCCTACTCTACAGCTCAATGGACTCACCCAGGACACCTGGCAAGGAGATGATGATTGACAACGGCCATCCCAGGGAATGGAGAAATTCTGCAGCTGCACACAGGATAATCCCACCCATCTTATCCATGGGATAAAGCTCCCTCTCACTCAGAGGTGGAGAGGACATCACCATCCCAGACTCCTCATGATTGGTGGGAGAGCTATGGACTAGAGTGGACTTAATGGTATTCTGTTGTAGACATATTGTGATTCAAGTAATGGAAGAAATTACAACATTAATGTGGAGCCATTGGCCACTGGATGCTTTGGGGGCAGGGAGAAGGAAAAGCAATTGTAATACAGGGGCTTTTTCAGAACTTGGGAATTATCCTGAATGACATTTCAGTGACAGACATAGGCCATTTTACATCAGCATATAACATGCAGAACTGTGAGAGAGTGTGGTCTAAAATGTGAACTATGGTCACTGCTTAGTGGCAAAGCCCCAGAATTTGTATATCATTGCAGGTGATGTGCCACACTAATGAAAGATATTTATTGCAGGTGATGTGCCACACTAATGAAAGAGGTTGTGGGAGGTGTGGGAGGTGGCGCATATGGGAATCCCTATAATTTTTGTGTAACATTTATGTAATCTAAGTATCTTTTAAAAAATAAAAAAAAAATTATTAATAAAAAAATCAATATTACAATTCTTCCATTACTAGAATAATAGTAAGTCTTCTTTGGTCCATATTTGCATTCTCACCTTATGTTTGTTCATTCTGCAATCTTGAAGATTTTAGGATGATGATCTCCACTCTGTTTCTGATTGAAATGAGGCTTAGATCCCAGGGGCACGTGGATGGAACTATGTTGCTTGCAATTGTAGATACTCTCTGGCTTGGAGATGGGCATTGTCCATCCTCATCCTTTTCTTATTTGTCCTGGATGAGTTCGATGGACTGAAGAGTAGGTGTTGCAACTCTGCTGAGATTCTGGGCACAAACATCGTATGAATAGCCAGAAGATTTGAGTCTCTGAGACACAGATTTAACATGTATAGGGCTAAATATAGGTTCAAATAAAAGGGGCATCAGAGCCATGTGTAGGAAAATTTTAAATGAGTCTAACCCTGATACACTATATGTTATCATATATTCCAAGGTAAGGTCCACTGTCACGTTGCCAAATTGCTGAAACTGTCTGTCCTGCCTATAATGTCTAGACGCCTTTACCTGTTATTTTTTGAAGAGCTTTTCCTTTATCAACATTCCCACAGCCAACTTCATGGGATTGTTTCTTAGACTATATATGATGGGATTCAGGGTCGGGGATACCATAGGGTAGAAGATAGAAATTACAGGGTCAGAAATAGAAAGGGACCTGGAAGATGGTTTTAGATAACCAATGAAGCAAGTAGAGAGAAATAATACAACAACCCCCAGGTATGGAAGGCAAGTAGAATAGGCTTTTGACTGGCCTTCTGTTGATGGAATCTTCTTAACAGTGGAGAAGATGTAGATATAGGAAATGGTGATAAAAATAAAACAGAAGCAATCCAAAACCATACTAATAAAGATGGGCACAATTTCTCTTATTAAATTTTCTGAATAAGAAATAGCTAATAACTGGGGTATGTCACAGAAGAGCTGATGGATCACACTGAACTCTCAGAAGGAGGAGAAGGAGAAAGTATCAGCTGTGTGCATCACAGCAATCAGGACCCCACCCAACCAAGATACAGCCGCCATCTGCATGCACGTGCCTGTCTTCATGATGACTTCATAGTGCAGTGCATGGCAGATGGCAGCATAGCAGTCAAAGGACATGGCTGTGAGGAGTAACAGCTCTGTAGCGGCTGAGAAAATCACCAGAAAGACTTGAGTGACACTGCCAAGGAATGAGATGGAACTGTTGTGGGTCAAGGAGTTGACAACAGATTTGGGGATAGTGATTGAAATAAGTCAGAGGTCCAAGAAGAATAAGTTCTTCAGGAAGAATTTATTGGGGGAGTGGAGGTGCTGGTCTAAAGTTGTGATCATGATAATGAGGCCATTTCCCATCAGGGCCCACAAGTAGATGAATGAGAAGAGCACTGAATGCAAAATGTACATATTGTTATTGGTAGTAAATCCCATGAGAATAAATTCAGTCACACTTATTTTATTTTTCATTACTGCAAGGATAATATGATTAAAAAATCAATCAACAAAGAGAGAAAAATATAACATCAACAAAATCATGTCTCTCTGTATGGCAATGTGTCACAATCACATTACTAAAATATTCCTTCTATCTAGATCTTCTTCACTTTAATGGTCATCAATTATTCCCTGGTTAATTTAGTTTTATTTAACCAATATAATTTCAGTTCACATCTATCTGTCATTAAAATATTGCTCAAAATATATTCTGTGAAAGATGCTGAGTGACAGAAAAATTTCTTCTGAATTTTGCAAAACCCTTCCAACATTCTAGATAAATCGATAGTGTCCAAATAACAACATCTAAATTGTGCCCTAGGCTGGTTGTCTCTACATCCTGTCACATGATGAATACAGCCACAATTTCTACAGAGCTTCTGATAATTAAAGAAGTTCTTAACTCTGAACATAAAAAAGGATCTATTTTTTAGAATGTTTTGGGCTATTCGGGTGCACTTACTCTTCCAGATGAATTTGGTAATTGCCTTCTCTAATTCTGTAAAGTAAGCTGTTGGGATTTTGATTGGTATTGCATTGAATATATAAATCAGTTTGGGCAAGATTGACATCTTCACGATATTTATTCTTCCAATCCATGAACATGGATTGTCTTTCCATTTGTTTAGGTCTTTTTTAATTTGAGGAATTTCACTGCCTGACCCTAAAACATATTACAAAGCTACAGTGGTCAAAACAGCATGGTACTGGCATAAAGATAGATACATCGATCAGTGGAATAGAATTGAGAACCCAGAAATATACCCTCACCTATACAGTCAACTGTTTTTTGACAAACCTACCAAGCCCATGCTAATGGGAAAAAACTGTCTCTTCAACAAATGGTGTTGGGAGAACTGGATATCTATAACCAAAATAATGAAAGAGGACCCCTATCTCACCCCCTATACAAGAATCAACTCAAAATGGATCAAAGATCTAAATATAAAAGCCAGGATCATAAAACTACTAGAAGAAAATGTAGGGAAACATCTTCAAGACCTTGTAGCAGGTGGTAGTTTCTTGGACCTTAAACCCGAAGCACGTGCAACAAAAGAAAAAATAGATCAATGGGACCTCTTCAAAATAAAACACTTTTGTACCTCACAGGACTTTGTGAGTGAAAAGGCAGCCGACTCAATGGGAAAAATATTTGGAAATCACATATCTGATAAGGGTTTAATATCCAGGATATATAAAGAGATGTTACAACTCAACAATAAAAAGACAAATGATCCGATTAAAAAATGGGCAAAAGACTTGAGTAGACATTTCTTCAAAGAAGAAATACAAATGGCAAAAAAACACATGAAGAAATGCTCAACATCATTCATGATTAGGGAATGCAAATCAAAACTACAACGAGATATCATTTCACACCTATCAGAATGGCCACTATTAAAAAGACAGAGAACTACAAGTATTAGAGAGGATGTGGAGAGATAGGAACACTTCTTCACTGTTGGTGGGAATGTAGAATGGTACAACCACTATGGAGGACTGTTTGGCAGTTCCTAAAGAAGTTTAATATAGACTTGCCACGTGACCCTGCAATACCACTACTGGGTATATACCCAGAAGAACAGAGCAGTGACATGAACAGACATCAGCACACTGATGTTCATAGCAACATTATTCATGATTACCAAAAGTTGGAAACAACCCAGATGTCCATCAACAGACAAATGGATAAACAAACTGTGATCTATTCACGTGATGGAATATTATGCAGCTGTAAGAAGAAATGAAGTCGTAAAGCATATGACAACATGGGTGAACCTGGAGGACATTATATTGAGTGAAGCAAGCCAGACACAAAAGGACAAATACTGTATGAATGCGTTACTATGAACCAAATATATTGTGTAACATATTGTTTAATTAAAAAAAAATTTATATGTATCCATTACACTTAATTGAGAAACGTATATATTTATTCATCTGTGTTTACTTTTTAATTTTTGTTTATATTTTCAATTATTAAATGTACAAAATAAAGTAAAAAAAAATAATAAAAGGATCTATTCATTATTGACCTTCCTTATGTACTCTGTAAACTCATTAGCCTATTTGCCCTTGAGAATTTTCAATTTAGAGCTGTACACAAATTTCAAGATTTTAATAAGTAATTTAGCTAATGGCTGGCTTTTTATTCTCCTTCAGCATTCCCAAGTAATTTATCATTTATAGTCTTATACTGAGAGCTCCAAAGGACATCTCACATGGTTACTTAAGGTATCAAATATATAAGCTGAAATTTTTAGCCTCATAATCACCATATAATTTACTTTTAAAATTTCATCTCCTAGGAATTCCTCACATATAATAAGTTAAATAATAAAGTTTTCTCTACAAACTATTTCACACTATTAACTCATCAACTATTAAAATGCATGGCATTATCTACTACACATATGAAATATTACAAATATTTTATAACAATTTTCATGCCAGTCACACTGCCACTTCCATATCCTCATGTTCCTCTATCTGTGCCATAAGATTAATGCAAATATTGTGGCAGGTGAGAAGGTATGACAAAGAATTGGAGCTAAATTTAGCTAGTGTCAATGTGAATAAATACTGCAGTTGGTGATTCCTCCTGTAGTGACAGGCTGATGTCTTCTATTTATACAGATTTTATTCTTTAACCTTCCTGCAAATGTAGTTTATATTTAAGAATGTAATTTACAGTTTGACCTCCCATATTCTCCCATTCAACTCCTCCTTTTAAATATTATGCTCATTCTCCACCATGGTGGTGGAGAGTAGAAAGGGCAAGGAGTAAATGTTGGTTACTTGATTTTAGATTGTGGTGAAATTAAATGATTAAACATTAAATAACTCTAATTTAATATCCTCCAATTTATTAGAGGAAAAATATTCATATATTGTATTAAATAGAAAAAATTAAGAATTGGGATGTTTTCCAATCCAATAGGTAAACATAGGCTGAATGATTTAAACAATATTTAAATGATAAAATTTGATTTAATACCTCTCTGCTGATGTCCTCTTTAAAAGGTATTATGAATTCTTCATAATATTCACTCACTGTCTCAGGGTGTTTGAGTAAAAAAATATTCATGGCCATACATAGACATATTTCCGACTTATCCACAGTTGCCTTTGTCTTTTATTGTAAGGAAAATAAAATAGTAAAATATACCTCAAGAAACAGTTCTTGATAATTCTAAACTGACTCAGTTTCCTGCCAATAATATATTAGGGGTTAAAATATAGCATGTTTTTTAATTAACACAACATCATTATTTTAAATTTTCTTCTTTTATTACTTCTTATATACCTTTCATTAATTGTGATTTCTTTTAACACTGAATATACTTTAAGCTTCTTGTGCTAAAAGAAACACCCCTTATTCAATATATGCATTCTGAGCCAAGATATTAATTAGGCCAAGAATATTAAAACTAATCCTTTTGGAATATCTAAATTGAAGATCAGAAATGCAGTATGTTCTTCCACTTAATTTCATTCCAAGGAAAAGGTGGCTTTATTACTTTGAATAACATATTTTATAATATGATCTTTTCTATTTTATTATATTTCATTTTTTAATAGGGAACTTTAACCACTGTTTTCTCTCTCAGTTAACTTTTATATCTAAAATTAATATTATTCTAAAAATAATGACTTACTAGTGTGTCTCCAATCCTTGCTCAGGAAGGTTCCATCTGTCTTCTGGGGTTCAGGGCTAATGGAATTAGAGCTGATCACAAGGACAAAAGGAGCTGGTGAAGTTTCATTTCAAGAGTTCATAGAATGTGTTGATTCCTCTGAAAGTTCATATGATGCCCACATGGTACGGTCTCATCAGTATCTATGTTAGCAGTCACAGGGAGCTGATGGGCTTGACCAATTTTTATCTCTTGCCGCTCTCCCCTGGGCTTGAACATTGCCCAAGAATGATAATTGATCAAACTGTTGATTACAAAGGGAAAATAAGCTACTATTACCTATATTTGAATTTCTTTATTGGTATCAATCAATAATAAAATCTAACTGAGTAATTAGTGGATCAGTATAACATATTTTTTATTTTGTCAGTGGCATATACAGCAATGTACAGAAATATAATTAATTCTACCTTCCAGTTATTCAGTCTTCATTTCTTGAGTGCCTTCCATTACCACTGCTGCAGTAAAATCAATGCAGTGAGGAAAGTCCAGATGCAAGTGTGAATGCCATTGCCTCTCACCAACAAGTTTTGTTTTGGAGGGAGACAGAGGTGAGTGATAAGCAGAAGAGAGACCATACCTGGGGAAAGTGTGACTGTCAGAGGTTCAGAAGGATCCCATCACAGTGGTAGGACTGTTTCAGGTGCCCAGCAGGGAACAGTGTGGCCCCAGGGGAGCTGGTAAGGTAGAAACAAGGAGGTGATGAGTGGGAGAGGAAAGGGTTGCCTCAATACACACTGCTGTTCATGGAAGTAGTTTTAATTTGTACTATCAGTGAAAGGATAACCTTGGATTGATAGGGTCTGACTTATATTTGAACTTGGCCACTTTCTGTCAAAAATTGACTGTGAAGCAGACTGGAATGGAGAACAGAAAGCTATTGCACTACTCTTGTTGTGAGGTTGTGGGGTTGATGAGCTAGGAATAAAAATGAAGTAGAACAAGTGGAAAAGGAGTACACTTTCTGAGTATATTTTTTATTGTGAAACCTAAAAAATGTATTTTTTTATTTAACCATGCCTCATTTATTTATTATGCTTACCGAATGATCATGGGTTTAACTATTTGTTCAGATTATATTTGAGCTTTAATTTTTTAGAGAAATTAGTTTGAAACCTGCAATTCTAAAACCAGAAAAATAATATTACAATTTAGAGTGCCAGAATAATAAAAAAGCAAACACACATTCCAGATAGGCAAGATATCCACCTTCTCAGAGATGAATGCTTTGATTGTGTGAAGATATTAGGTAGGAAACTGATTCTCCTAAGAATTTGAATATTTCTCCACATTCCAGACCCCAATTCAGTTACATGTGCTATAGGCTCAACCCACTGAAATTCACCATTACTTCTATTTTCCTTGTTATTTTATCTCCTTGTCACTGTTTGACATTAGAGGAGTCTCTCTATTAATAGTGCTTTGGAATTTTACAACTATATAGCATGGTGTAAGATTTTAACTACTTTTTTTTTTTCACTTATGATTGAGTTTATTTCCTCTGGATCCTTTTTTCAAAAATTCATTTCCTTCATTCTGGAGAATTATTTTATTTTATTTTATTTTATTTTTATAATTCCCCCCTACCCTATTTCTTTCCTCTTTCTGGAATTTTATTGATTTCCCTCATTAATACTATTTTTCAAACTTTTCTCTCCAATTTTCAATGTCTCTAGTATGTAGCATACACTTTAGGAATGTGCCTCAACACTTCTTCCAAAATTTCTATGGCACAAGTTTTTTTCTGATATAGAATTTTTACAGATTAAGAACTCCCTCAAGTTTTTTGAGTTATTTTTTTACTATCACTCATTGGAAGGATTCTCCTCTTTTTTTATTTTTTCTGAAGAGGTAATTTCCTATGGGATTTTAGTTTTTTCTTCTATTATCTGCAATGCATATTTCTTCTGGGTTCTTTATCCTGTCAATATTATGATTGTACTTTGGTTCTGTCTTTAAATTAGAGACTTTCCACAAGCACATGGTAAATCTAGGGTGTGAGAGGAAGAAGTTTAATGCAAGTGTAATGTATGTTGGCTGGGCTTGTGAAAAGCTGAACGCCATTGATCAGGGATGTGGAGATTTTTAAGGGATTTTACAGGAGTCATAGATATAATATCTGTATTAACTGAGCGCCCTTTATTTAACAATGCCTCATTTATTTATTATACCACCTCCACAAAAAGATATCTGAGAATAAACACCTCTGATCACCCTTATATCCTTCTGTCTGATTTCCTGAAAGGTCAGCTCTTGCCAAAATCCAACCAGAATCCAAGAGCACTGAGCTCCTTGATGCAGTCCAACACGTTTAGACTCCAGGAAACTAAGCAAGCTGGAGAAGGGTAAACGATGGGTTTAAAGGGTAAACCAAATATGTACACACAATTTATATTCATTTTTATATATCCAGATTGGAATAAGTTGTTCTTTCTGAGCACATGGATTCAAATGTTTTACAGTTTTAATGAAATGTCAGTAATTGACAATAAAAAATGCCTCTCCTTCTCTTTCTTCTTCTTTTATTTTTTATTATTCATAATCATTAACTTGTTGTGTATTTGTGTGTGTGTGAGTGTGTGCATGTATGCACGTGAGCATGTGTTTGTGAAATTTCATTTCCTTCTCTGTGCGACATTCAGGGTAATTTTCCAGGTCTGTCTTCAAGTTCATTAACTATTTTATCTTGTATTTTCATTTTGATTTAGTCTTTAGTTAATGCAACAATCAACTTCAACTTATGCAAGTACCACATATTTCTTTTTCTATTTTTCAAATCTGTATGGCCAATTTTCATCTTTATATTTGCTTGTTAAACTTCTTTTCCATTTTAATCTTCTTTTCCATTTTTTTCAATTTTTTATTTTATAATTAATTATTTTTTATTTTTAATGAAGTTTTAGATTATATAAATGTTAAATTAAAAATATAAGAAATCCCATATACCCCACTCCATTCCCCTCTCATACTTTGCCACAGTAACAACATCCTTCAACAACAAATTACAATTTGTTACAATTGATGAATCCATATTGAAGCATGGCTACTAACCATGAACTACTGTTTATATTATAGTTTACACTTTGTCCCACACAATTTTATAAGTTATGATAAAATATACAATGGCCTGTATCCATCATTGCAATACTTAGTCCTTTATGTTTTAATTGCAATAAGTGTATTACATAGGCTTCTTGTATATTGATAAATCTGTTTTGTTTTATTTGTTTTTTTCATTTACAATTCTAAAAATATATTTGGAATGTACTGACACCTTTAATTAATGCAAAATTCCTTACAATACATTATAAAAAGAGACAAAAATATAAAATATTTTAATAAATCAAAAAGATAAAATCAGATATCAGCATAATCATATGTAATTGTGATAAAATAAAATTAATCAAGAAAACTTTAAGATACAATGTAATATTTTACTAACTTACTAACATATTTTTAATTTCCTTATTCAAAGTAGACAAAAATGTTAACTCTGAACATTATTATCTCAATAGTTTTTTAAAAACATGGTTTAATTCATTTTTATTCAACATTTGTCTAAACCATATTACAGCCAATTGCTATTGTAGGTTAAGAATGTATAATAGCAGAATTTGTTCATGTTCAAAAATACAAATTAATGGAATTGTGGATTTGAAGAAGGGAGAAAAAGAAAAGAAAACAAATTAATATGAGGCAGAAAAATTAAAATTTTGATCATTTTTAAAAAACATTTATATTATGGCAATATGTTACAACTTCAAAACGGTAAATATTTTATAATTGTTTATACCTTTTTGTGGATGTGCTTCATGTTGAAATCAGTATTTAGCTGAAGTTAAGTGAAAAGCTGATTATTGTCATCATAGGTTGAACTGCATGAGAACTGACATCTATGATATAAGTAAAACTCTGCCTTTGATTAAATATTTTAGCATAAACATTCAAAGATATAATATAACAGAATAGACAGAAAACAAATATATCAGACCAATTAGATATTTTATTTCTCATGATATTTCATTATTTTCTTTACACCATTTCATTACATCTACATTGACTAATTTTATATTTTTTATATATAATTGCAATTATTTTTATCTTCCATGAGGGAAGATTTTATCATCTGCATAAAATTTATTTTCATAAAATTAAGTATCCCCAGATAGGACATTTTTAACTTAAATAATACTGCCTTATATGTAATGAAATAACTGGAATTAAATGCAAAATTAATGTATAATGTCATGTTATAAGTGCTATTCACCAAACATTTCTGGAAAGAATAGAATTGTAAAGTAGTCTGATATCCAATATTTTGCTTTTACTACTATTAAGTAGTTAATTTCTCTTATTTGATGTCAAAATACTTCACTAATTAATAGATTATTTCAGTTCTTAGTACTTTCTTTGTAAATGAAATTAAGAATTTTCACAACCAGAACTACTTCTTGCTAGCTTTCCCCTGCAGTATATATTTTTAAAAAGTGAATTTCCCTCATCTCATGTATATAAAATGTTTTCATTCAAATTACATCTAGACCACTTACCTAGATTAGAAAGTTATTATTCTGATACTAACTAGGAATCACAGTGGCATGCTTTATTTATTTACTATAATGCTGTTAGTATTTACTGAAATTTCCATGCTGATTAAATCAGGTGGCAATCACTGTGAACACATGATCTTCATCACAAAATATTCACAGATATCAAAGATATTAAATCAGGAAACTATTGGCCTTCCAAACCTTGGAGTGTAACAGAAGCCATCTGGAGAATTTGTTTGAATACAGGGGCTTAAATCATCTTTAAATAGAGAGATACTGAAATGGGGAGTTGGGGAGGAAAAAAATATTGACATGAAGGTCAATATTCTTGTTGCATGTAAATTATGATATCAACAAATATTTCAGTTACAAAGATGAAATATTAGAGATATTAGAAAATATTAACAAAATATATCAGGCTATTTAAAAAATAGATTTCCAAAGCAGATAGATGAATATGTATATGTATCTAAGTACAAAACAATACAAAGCTGAAAATAAAATGTCAATTCAAAAAAAGGTAGGGATAAAAATCACATATCTGATAAGGGTTTAATATCCATGATATATAAGGAGATCACACAACTTAGCAATAAAAAGACAAAATATCTGATTGAAAAATGGGCAAAAGACTTGTAAAGACAACTGTCCAAAGAAGAAATACAAATGGTGAAGAAACACACGAAAAAATATTGAAAATCACTAGCAATTAGGGAAATGAAAATCAAAACTACAATGAGATATCATTTCACACCTATTAGACTGGCTGCTATTCCTATCTTTTGAAGTGTTTTTATCAAGAAAGGAAGCTGTATCCTGTCAAATGTTTTTTCTGCATCAACAGAGATGATCATTTGAGTTTTCTTTGGATCTGTTAAGATGATGTGTTACTTTGATTTTC
>JAQZBX010056916.1:0-18086 GCA_029593785.1 Cabassous unicinctus
CCAGAAAACAAAAGCATTAAATCCAGACCTCAACAGTGAGACTTCAAACAGAATATACAATAGCTGTTAGAAATCAGAAAATTGTGGGATTTCTTCAAAGGTAGAAATTACTCATTTTATTGGTACTACAGACTTTGGCTATACATTTCTTGTATCAGAAGGCAGGAAGAGAGGTCAAGCTCAGAAGAGAAACGCTAGACTGTACCTGCAGGCCAAATACAAGATTCTTAGTAGACAAGAAGGAAAAGTGAAACAGTTTTCTTCGTTTGTTTAAGAAGTAAAGGATGACTGATGAGGAAAAGAGGAAAGGGAGAAAGAGTATGTGAGCTTTCCTGGAGAGTTTGGGTAGATGTTATGCACATGAGCGAAGGATGTCCTGTCTCTGAAATACATATCTAACTTTAAAAAGCAGAAAGGGCTCAACTTCCTCAAAGTAAAAAGGAAGAATTTTTCAGATCAGGTTACTTCATGGAATTTATGCTATGATGGTGGTATGGCCAAATGTCTTTCCAAGTGTAACTTCTCTAGAGAAAGAAACACTGGAGATGGAACTATGGGGATGCCTATGACTTGCTCTGGCCCACAGAAAGCATTGGGAAGGTCATATAGAGATAAAGATGTATGTGTTAAGGGGCTCTTTAAATCCTAAAAATGGGTATCCAAAGGGCTTCCTATACAGTGGGAAGGGAAAGACAAATAGCAGTGAAACGGTTTTTGTGTTTTTGAAATGGTAAGACCAGAATGACTCAATAAGTAATCAAGGATATGAAAATTGTGAAAGAGAAAGGACTATATTACCAACTACATAACAATACTGATCATTTTTATTTCCGCTAATATATTTTCTAATATTGGAGCCAAAAAGAATATCTGAAAAATATCTAGAGTAGAACTATCTGATTACCACTATGACTTTAGGAATCCAATCTTACGGTAAGAAGGTAAAATATAACTTGATTCTGAATAAAAAGGTGAGGGTAGTGCCCAATCCTGGAGAAAAGCAACACTTAGCAACACTTATCATTTTATGCCTGCTTAGCACTATGCTAGGCCCTTTACATGTTTTATTTAATCCTCACAAGAACCCTAGGAGGTTAAGTATTATTATGAATACTTTAGAAATAAAAATCTAAGAATATTAAACGAACTTGATCAAGGTGACACACTGGGAAAGGGATGGATCCAGGTCTGCCTGACTTTGAAGCCTATCTTTTTACCCACAGCAAGATACCTGAGATGAGAACTCCAGAGAAAACAGTTAAGGACTTTGGAATCACCTGATCTGTAAACTTTAGAATCTCATGTGTTAGGTTACTGGGTGTGTCACAATGTGCTTCCCAACATGTTTTTCAAAAAAACAGGCAGCTTAAAATGCTTCTTAAGAGCCAAAGCAATTGAATGTCCAAGTCCCACATCTTTAAAGCTGTAATACACTGAGTTATCTATAAGTAGAATGAAAAAAAATAGATTCTGTGGTCTGGGAGCTCAAAAAAGTTGCTATTCCATAAATTTTCTTGGTATCTAAAGGCTTTCTTGCAATAAGACTAAGATATAGGTGTCTTCCTATCAGTTGATATAGAATTATGGACCCAGGGCTGGTAGAGATTAGGAACTACCTATTCAAGCCTCATTTTATGAAAAGGAAGCCATAGGAGGTTAAGTGATTATGGTTAGAAGCCACTATGTCATATAAAAGTAGAGAAGAATCTTCTTTATTAGACTATCTTCACAGCTTTTTGGCTTATAAATGAATCCCTAGACCATCTTTCCATGTGAGGTTGTCAGGAAGAGCAAATGTCAGGGAATGAATATCAGGGAATATTTCATTGCTCACAGCAATAATTGAGAAATATTACTTAGCTAGAACTATAAAGAGTTGTTGGAAGAGGAAGGAATTCATCTGAAAATAACCTTCTGCAGTGGCAATTACATAACTTCTAACTTAACTGGGATTCATCCAACCTCTATCTTCATTACAGACCTTGTAACAGTAAAGTTGTGTCAGCAGTGATGTGCATGCCAGTTAAGAGGTTAAACTGGGCTTATACAGGGTTTGGATAGCCTGTCTATCTTGCTAAGCCTCATTTTAGTCATTGATAAAATAGGGACAATTATAGCACTTACTTCATAATTCTTTAATAATTGGTAGGTACTGACAACTCAGCAGGTTAACTATGAAATCAAGTATTCTGAACCCATGAGATTCTGCATGCCACACAACCTTATTAGGAGGTTTGCAAAGACAAGACGTAAATATGCAGAATTAACTGTAGATTATTCTTTCACTCCTTCATTAAATAAAGTCTGGACTGCTTACCATGTAAGAGGCACTGTGGGCACTGAGGAGATAATGGTGAGCAAATAGATCTAAGGGAGTGTGTAGTCTAATGGAGGAAGACAGACACTACACAGACAAGTAAAGAATGAAAACTCTGGTGAGAACTGTAGAGTAGTAGAGTGTAGTCCAAGATGTGCTTCAAGGGACATGACCTAGTCTGGTAATCTCTAAATAAATCACATTCAGACTGAATTCTCAAGAATTAACTAGGTTAGCGAGGTGATGGAGAAGAATGTTTCCTGGAGAACAATGTTCTAGGGAGAGAGAAGAGTATCAGTACAAGTGAAGGCCCATAGAAAGGAAGATAATACTTTCAACAAATTCAAAGAAGAAAAGTGTGGATGATGGGCAGAAATATGAGGATGAGGTAGGTAGGGAATAGTTCAAGGTGTGCCTGGAGATGGAAGCAGGGGCCAGGTCATGCAGGACTCAGAGAAAGGGCCTTAATCAGAGAAGTGACACGATCATATTTACATGCTTAAGAGGCACAGACTGCATGTGTGATGCACAGGTAGGAAGGGGCGCGAGTAGATGTAGGGGAACTGTTACACCAGTTAGTCTATTTCAGCAGTCCAGATGACAAATGATGGTGCCTAAGATGTGTCCACATATAGACACAAGGAAGCTTAAAAAATACAGGGCATAAAAAACAAAATAATTCATAATCTGGACTGCAAGACTGCAATTAAAATCACAAAACACAATGCCCTGTAGTTCCCAATACCAGAAATGGTGACCTGGACCCCTGAAGTTTCCCAGGCAGGAAGATAAAGGAGAATCAGACCCAAGACCAGGGACTCTAGGGTGGCATTCCAGGATCCTGCTTAGTGACTAAGAGCCTCAGATGGAGCAGTAGAAATCTCCATCCCACCAGTGTTCTTTCACAGACTTATAAAGGTTGCAGTAATTAAGTAAGGCTGTGGATGAGGAAAGAGAAGGAGAGAGCTGGTATATATGGGTTTCTGTGTCACTCTAGAGGTGAGGGCACATGCTCCTTTCTGACTAGGTCATGGCCTACAAAAGCTTACTGTTCCACTCAGCCTTCTCAGACACTCAACGGAATGACAAAGATACCAAAGGAGGATATGGAAAATAACTCATTTATCTGAAAGAAAATCTCTCTACTAGAGGAATATTTAATTTAGCTAATACCAACATATAAGTAACCCAAACACAAGTCACTTCTAGGATAGATGTTTGTATATTTCACTGCTTAACTTGGGCTAATTTTCTTAAAGGAGGATTAACTCCTAGCACACAAATTAACAAGGTTTAAACCTCTACTGTCAATGGTAATTATTTCTTTAAGTTTGGTATTCATCATTTACAATAGCTATCTTCATATTTGACATTTAATTACATTACGTATTACAATATTATTTAAATATTTTAGATGATTATAAACTGTCTCCTTCCTTAGTTTATAAGGTACTTGAGAAGGTAGGATTGCATCTTATTCCTCATTTGTACCTCTTACAATCTGGCAAAATAATAAGATTTAAATTGCTAACAATGTATAAATTATCCCAATAATTAAGATACGAAATTTTATATTTAATCACTTTTTAATGCACATATTTAATATGGGCACAGGATGAAGAAGATATAATACTTAACTAAACCATCTTGGCATATGCAGTTAGAGAACAGGCAAGAAAATTGAAAATACTAGCAAAAGCAATCTAAATGATAGATCATGACGTTTAAGGCTGGTCAAAAAATGAGGGAAAAGTAGTAAGGAACTATTTTCTGTAGTTTTCTCAAGATTTTTCTCATAAGAACAGAAACATTGTGGAGGACACAAGACACTAATGATGGGTTGTGTGAAGAAAAAAGACTGCGTAATGCTACGTCCTCTTGAGTTTAACAGGTTTCTTTACCAATGAACTAAGAAGAGCCTTTTTTATACTACTTTGCAGGTGAATTTCTGAGAAGAATTCACAATAAACAATGTTGGCCCAAAGTAAACTAAATTAATATATCCTTTCCCAAAAGAGTGTTTTATGAAACAGTTTGGGAGATACTAAACTTTTGAAAAATTCTGAGATTCATGGAAGGATATTTGGGCTGAGTCACTATTGAGTCACCATGAGAAAAGAGTCATATTGTATACCATACCTCTTTACAAGTTTTTTCCTAATTCTTTTATGTTACCTAGCTAAGATCATTCCAGAAACTAAGAAATGGAGAAAATGGGGGAAACCTAAGAAGAGTCTGGAAAACTAAGTCTCACCCAGTTAAGGTTCAATTTTGTTATGAAAGATACTTCTGACTAAACATGGAACTAAATTTCTCCATTCACTGCTTTAAGTAGGATCCAGTTTCTTTCTCCATTGACTCAGGTTTGCAGCTTCCCAGAGAGAACATCCTAACAAATTTACACAGGCTCTTTCACTGTTTGACAAACATTTACATTATATAGCATTATTATTTTTAAAACAAGATTAAGGGAAGTGGCTGTGGCTCAATTGGTTGGGCTCCCGTTTATCATATGGGTGGCCCTGGGTTCGATTCCTGGGGCCTCCTGGTGAAGACAAGCTGGCCCACACGGCACAGTGAGCTGAGAGCAGGCACGGCACGGCGAGCTGACAGCCCATGTGGCATGGTGAGCTGGCACAGCGAGATGATGCAACAAGGGGAGACAAGCAGACACAGAAAAATGCAAAGCAAATGGACACAGCGAGCACAAGCCTCAAGGGTGGGATAAATAAATAAATAAAAATAAATCTTTAAAAAAAAAAAAAGATTAAGATAGGACACGATATGCTAATTGAAATAATATTTTAAGTTTCACAAGGTTAAAAATTTTTTGCCTACATGAATGAGTCCAAATGCCTGAAATATTTTAGGATAAATTAGAAGTTGGTGTAAGTTCATCAGGTTAAAATTATAGCTATTATTTTTTTCACCTTGACAAAATTTGTAGTATATTATTGGCATTAAAATTTAAAATTTACCTCTTTCACTGGCATCATCTACCAGAACAATTTCTTCTAGCATGTGTCTTGGTGAGCGATTAATGACACTATGGACAGTTCGCAGAAGTGTGCTCCAAGCCTCATTATGGAAAACAATCACCACACTTGTTGTAGGAAGATTATCTGGATACACCTTTGTTTTACACCTAGAGGCAAAGCAAAGTCTTTATAAAAAGTGATTGTTAAAATAGCTTAAGTTCTGGTTAATGTTACAAGTATAATAAATAGTACTTAGTTAAAGTTACACATTTAGGTTAAAATTATTTTAAAGATACACCTCTTTCTGATAAATATTTTCTGTTCATTCATTTTAATGGCAAATTTATTGGGCTACATTATCAATCCTGAAATGAATTGTTTCAAGAATCCAATTAAACAAAAAGTCTAAAGCCACTAACGTTTACACAGTTAAATAATCTAGAAAATATATATACACCTCCCATAAAGGAAGAGAATTAATATTTATTGAGTATCCACCATCCACTTAAGCTTCCTAATCTGTAATGTAATGTGGCTAGGTACTACTAGCCACATTTCACAGATAAGAAACTGAGGACCTAGAGACAGTGAGTGAGCATCAGGGACTACTGAAAACTTCACAGTTGATGCTCTTCTGGCCAAACTCGGGACTGCCTCCTCCATTATAAGTATCACTATGGATCTTGTTTAATAAAGACTATTTATGTCCAAAAATGCAATCATCAGAAAGACCAAACACACACAAATTAATTGTTAGACAATATGGTGTCTTCTTCCAAACTTATTAGCTAGATTGGATTACTAGATAACAGACTATTGGATAACAAGAACAGGAGTAAATAACCAGTTTTGTTTTGTTTTGTTTTGTTTAGGTACTGGGGCCAGGGATTGAACCCGGGACCTTGTATGTGGGAAGCCAGCACTCAACCACTGAGCCACATCAGCTCCCCTGAGTTGGTTTTTTCTTTGTCTGCTTGTTATTTGTTTCTTGGTTGTTGTTTTTTTAGGAGACACTGGGAACAGAACCCAGGACCTCCCGTGTGGGAAGCAGACGCTCTTGAGCCAAATCCGCTCCCAGTAACCTGTTATTAAGGGATGTGTTTCAGAACATAAGCACTCCTGAAGCATGCACATATAGCAACCGCTTTGGTATTCCCAATTGTAACTCCTGATCCAGCCTTCTCTTTCTACCCTATTTTCCTGCTCTCTCTCAAGCTCTTAAAACCTTGTGCTGTCTCCAATCTCATCTACTATCACATAGCAATGGGAGTGGAGAAAGGGAAGAAGGAGGAAATGAGAAAAATATCAACAAAATCCTTCTCCTGAAGCTCTACAATATACTGAAAGCTCCACCCTAGAGCTACTGGTTGGCAGCTGCAAGAAAAGGAAAAGAGAAGGGGAAAAGATAGCAAAGCTAAAGGGGTTAAAAGAAAGGGAAATGGAAGGAGAGTTCACTGTAGGGCCCCATCAACGCTTGTCCCAACTCCCTCTCAGGAGAAGAGGAGAAACAAATAGCATCACTCAATTCTATTTCCGCCCCTTACACTTTCCTTATGATTCCCAAGTTCTCCTTTCACAGCGTGGTTTCTATCTCCTTTTATCTCACTATTTTTTTTTTTTTTTTATATCACTATTCATCCACCGACCCAAAAGCCCCTTAGCCTCAATTTCCCCTTCACCTGGCACTTCCCCCTCATTCCATGCTCCCATATTTTCACCCTAAGATACACTAAAAGACCCCACACAGCCTGCCACCTCTCTACAACTCAGTGTCTCCAATACCGGGCAGAGAGTAGGCCCAAAATACTAGACGAAGGGAAATGTATCCTTAGCGTTCCAAATAATATTTCTGAAAAACAGTTTCCCCTCAAAACTCTGTTATAAACGGTGGCTAGATTCTATATGCATCCTTAGCACTTATGCCTAGGTGAGCAGGTCAGAAGTGTGCACTGGATGCAAAAGAAAGAGCCCCAGGAGAAGTCTTCTCTTTCTGGTCAGAGGAGTGAGAAAGGGTCGCCTAAGTAAGGGTCACAGGGAGTGGAGAGAGCTGCCTTTTTTCATTTTCCCTTCCCTCCTACCCTGGCAATTTTGAGAAACACTAGTTTTGGGGTAGTGAGTTCCACTGGGGTAAGGGAGATTGCATGTGTGTGTGTCTGGATATCAGAATTACCACAGCAGCTTTTTATTTTGTTTTAGATTCTATTTTGATTAAAGTTATACACATACATAGTTTAAAGAACCAAATGTCTCCAAAGCTTGTGAAAAAAGCTGTCAATCCACCTTTCTGCCACTTCTCCCTTAAAGTAACCACTCTCAATTCTTTTACTTGTTTCTCTTGGTATTTACTTCCATAATTCTAAATAACATGTCTGCATTTTCACTTCCTGTTCTTTCTTTTAGCTTCAGGTATTATCTGTTGACTCCCTACTATAAAATATGAGAAACTATTTCACTCCTACCCTCATTGCAACACACACACTTACTAGTCCCTCAATCTACCAATGCAGGTATAGCATAAGTTTAGTTACATCATTATTTCTGTTTATATTAGCACTATGTAAAATGCTGTTCATAGCTGAGTTGCATATTATGAATACTTTTCCTTTTCTGTACAATGCTCCCCCTTCCACTTCACTCTGGGATTATTTTTTTCCTTTTGCTTAGTTTTCTATGTATTTTACACTAATTTAAACCCAGACTCTCAGGTATAATCTCAATGAAATCTTACAAAGTCTCTCTGGGAGTTTTCTGGGCTGACTGCACCACCACCCTCTGGGCTCTCCCTTTACCACTGTCCCAGGGATTCTCTTATCTCTTGCACATCAGATGTCCAGTTTTCCAAATCCCATGTCTTTCTCTTCCTTAGTCTACTCCCTTGTTTTAGCAGAGTACATCCCACAGTAACTGCCTGAGAAAGGGTTTTTCAAACCACATCATCACTACCACAGTAAGCTATGCTATTAATGGGAGTGAGTTACTTACTGGAGTATAGCTGGAGTTGACTGAAAATCTCTAGTTTTAAACAATGAGTGAAAACACAAGTAGTTTCATTTACGTTGTTACGCACAACACTAATTAAAAGATGGCTTGCATAATGAACACTTTTGTTATAAGTGAAAGGATTACTGGATAAACTTCTGATACATAAAATTCACAATGTGGTCTGAGAGTTGGCTTGAGTGTTTGTCTGAGTGGTTCAATGGTATTGTTGGGAAAAAAAGAGTTTATTAAAGTTTGCTAAGGATAGTGTTCATCTCAGCAAGATGGGTGTACCAGAGAACCAATCCACACAAACACCTAAAAATTCAGGAATGCAGAACAACAGAAGTCCCATGATAACTATTATTGCTATTATTTTTTAATTGTTTAAAGTCCCACTTTATTCTAACTCTCTCAGGGCACCAGTCTAAAAAGGTCTTGCTGATTGGCTTTTAACTAAAACTGAAACTGAATTAAGAGTTTTAGATCCACTTATTCTTACAACAATCCTAAAGCAGGTATTTCTATCTCAATTTTACAGCTGAGGAAGCTGGGGCTTAGAAAGATGAAGTAGTTTGCCCAAGATCACAGCTAGTACGTGGCAGAACTACAGGTAGAATCACCATCTGACTTATGATAAAACCTATGCCTCAATCATCCATACATATGCCAAAGATTCCAGTGTGAAAGAAGAGCCAACAAAAGAGGGATTTTCAAGAAGATTCCACATCAAGGTGAATATGCACATATATTCCAATCCTCTTATTTGTGTCCCTTTGGGCTATGACTTTCAAAATATTATTTGTGGCCCACTAAAATTAGTCTGTCACTAGCATTTACCAATGACAATTCAGTATTTCATAAGATATCTGGCTACATGCCAGGCAGCATCTGCCTGTCATAAAATTTCTCTTCTGTGTTTGGCAAAATTACAAAATTTCTCCTCCGTGTTCCTCCCTGCAACTCATCCAGACAAGATCAACTAAGGTCTAACCATAAAAGCAATGTGGACATAGTACCTAATTAAGAGCACATGCTTTATCACTGAGCACATGCTTTGTTTATGTCAGTGAGACCTAAATTCCACTTGGGTCACCTACTAACTACAGTTTGGACAAATCATTTAATCTCACTAAATCCAAGTATCTCTATCTGTAAAAATGACATAGTACTACTATTTTGCTAACTGCTTGAATATGACAACATATATAGTGTTTGGTACACAGCAAGCATTCAAGAATGAATGCTTATTATTATTTAAACATCAAAGACTAATTATATAGGAGAGAAATGGTATACTGAGTGACTCATAATTTGTCTTCCTCCTTCCCTAAGATCACATATTACAAAAGTTATTCACTGACTGTCACTTCATTTAACTTTGTTTAACAGTGGAACTGTGTCATTCTTTCTTCCAGTTTCTTTCAGAACATGTGCCCTTGAAGACCCTACAAGGTTAAGTAAAAGTTCCCAGCAGGCACAGGATGATCTGGACACTGCCAGCTATACCACCAGTTAAGTCCATGCCTTAGAAAGTGAAAGGCTTTCCTGCATTCAGAAAAGGAGGTGAAAAAGGTGCACTCAAAGGCTGCCCCACATTACTTATCTTTTCTACCGCTGGGCACTGGTGTGGTCTGAAAAGCACCTGCTAACCAGCCTTGTCCAGTTTGGGGATACCTAGATAAATCTCATATTTCTCAATTAAGATTTCATTTTGAATGCACTTTGGAAGTTAGGGATGGAAGAACAAATTTGTTTGCTTACATGAATATCCCACTACAGAAGAAAAGGGTAACAAGTGACAAGTATCAATGAAATGAACTACATGAAGCACTTTAGAGAACTTAGATAGGAATATAACAAAAACTTATTTTTGATTTTACACACAGTATTTTCCCAAGGAAATATTATCATGGATAAAGTGATTATAAAAGGTAAAAGTATGCATATATAAAAGGTATAAGTATAAATACAGATTAGATTTCCCTCCAAATCAAGCACTTTAACTAACCCTGAATATATAAAAGCATAGAAAGACAATATACATATAAAAGGACATCTTCCAAATAAAACCAGTTATATATCAAACATAGAAATATTTATAATATAAAGATATATTTATAAATTGCATATGTATAATTTACGTGATTTACAAAATTAAATCAGGTATAAATTATAAATATACGGTTCTTATCAGGAGAAAATTAGACATAATACCAGCAGAAATTCTGTTAAGAAAAAAATTTAGAGCATTAAGTAAATATTTAAAATAATTAGAAAGTTAAAGAATTGGTATTAAAGCAGCTAGAAAATAAGCAATTCAGCTTTAATATGTGATTCATAATATATTTCTATTAGAAAAAACCTTATTGTGATGAATCACCTCTGCTCCAAATAATGTCAGCTATAAAATAAAAAGAGAAAACTAAAATTAAATAGCAGGCTCAAATACCAGATAAATACCTATGCAGATCAGAGACAGCAGCAGCTAGGCATTTGTTTCCTTCTGTGGAAAGGGAAGTAAACATGCTCCATGTGGGCTGGGGATAAAGTCAGACTGATTGTTTGAAGCCAGGGGCTGCAGAGGAACTTCCCCTGTAATGCAGGGAGACTAGAAGAAAAGCTTTGTGGACCTCCATCTGAGGCTGCAGATACAGGAAGGCCTTTGGTGGTGAACAGAACCTTCTCATCAGAAACTGAAACTGCCCAGCAGCTCAGTGAATAAATCCCAACTACCCCCAATATCACAGCAGGATGGGAGTGGAGGAGGCCATGTGGAGGCAGCCACGAGATGAGCAGATAAAGAGGAGCAAGCGTGGGAGCGCGGTGGGCATCAACCGAGCAATGGAACAACGGCAACAGCAATAACCAAGAGCCTCCCTCTCCAAAAGGGCCTGCAAAGAAAAACCTCAAATCACAGGAAAAGATTAAATGCTAAGAAAGTCTACTGCCACTGAATTTTACATTTAAAATGGTTAAAATGCCAAATTTTATATAATTTCTATGTTATCACAATAAAATTAAAACAAAAATGAAAATCAACAAAATGAACTGGAACATAAAATTGACTCCAATAAGTATCATTTTATGGAACCATCTAAGTATGTTTAAGTATGCTTAGGATGCCTTAAGAGATAAACTAATAACTTCTATTTTAAAAGAATAAAAATTTTAAACTGAATAAATAAATAGAAGTACTGGAAATGGAAAAAAAAAAACAGATCACTGAAATAAAGAATCAAACAGATTGAAAACTCTGAACAAAACACAGGGAAAAAAATGAACAAATATATTGTAATAATAGTGACAGCTAACATTTATTGAGTCCATATATGTGCCAGGAAGTAGTCTAATCACTTTATGAGTATTAACTAATTTAATCCTCACATTAACAATCCTTATTTTCCTTATTTTACAGATAAGGATCCTGAAGTACAGAAAGGTCAAGTAGCTTGTTCAAAGTCACACAACCAGTAAATGGCAGAGCCAGACCTGGACCTTGCCACTCTCAAGATATTAATGAGAATTCACTTAGAGACATTTCAAAAAGGAACAAAGGAAAGGGAAAAAATAAGAGTATAGATCGAGAGGCTCTGGTATAAGCATAGGAATAGTTCCAGAAGAACATATTGGAGGGAATGGTAAAGAAGCTATTTGAGATTACAGCTGGGAATGTCCCAGGACTGAAGAATGATATGACTGCTCAGATCAAACTTATACTATATGCAGCAAGCATGTGGCTAAGTAGAGAGAAATCCATACCTTGACAGATAATCACAATGTTCCCAGGTTTATAATATTAAAGGAATAAAAATGAAATGAACAGCTTGCAAACTAGGGGGAAACATGAATACTAAAAGCTTTATCAATTAGAACTATGTCAATTAGCAAAGCAGAAAAGGAGGGAAAATAATAGAAAAGATGGTTAACAGAAAATAAGATTTATTAGGGTGAACTTGATGAAACCATCATTTTCTGTATCATTGATTTCATATGATTCGATCTAAAAGAATTTAGTCCAAATATGTCAATAATCATAATAAATGTAAATGTATAAACTCACCTATTAAAAAACAAAGCTATTACAGTGAATTAAAAATATCTAGCCATATGCTAATAAGAGATACACCTATAACAAAATCATAAAGGCAGCTGAAAATAAAGTAATAGAATATATATATATTAGACATACCAGGAAAATGTTGAACAAACTAAAGGGGTATAGCAATATCAAAACCATACACAAAAAGTCAATAAGAATACAGCGAACACTGCATTTAAAAACTAATGATATACTATGGTACATCTTAAACACATACACTGATGCAACCTTGAAAAATATGAAGTGTAAACTAACAGAATGAGAAAAGAAATAGTCAAATCCACAATCACAGTGGGAGACTTTTTCAAATACAACTTTATCAGAATCTAACAGACCATGCACACTAAAACTGAAAACAGAAGTAACAGGCAACCAAACAATGTTATTTTTGAGTGCAGAAGAAACTTTAAAACAACTGATCATTTTTCAGATCACAAAGGAGGTTTCAACAAATTTCAAATAGGTATTAAACAGAACATGTTCTCTGAACCATGAAATTAATCTAGGAATCAGTAATAGAAAACGATGAGAAAATCAAAAGGCAAAAAGAAATGTACCCAAGTTCTCATTGCTATCTAGCTAACTAAAAGCTCCTGACTTCTAAACCTTTCCACCATGCTCTCTGGAATTGATAATCATGGTCATCAGTAAAATTCCCTATATTCACAATCCCTTCTCTGACCATTCCCTTCATCTTCTAGTACTAATTTAAACATGGCTGAGAATACTGTTAATCTTTCAAGAGGAGGCTGGCTTTTCTTCCACATCCCATGTACCATTGAGTCTGGTGGTGGATTGCCTTGTTCCTCATTGCTGACTCAAGACCACAGTTTTCCCCTCTTCTCTAAGAAGCCTCGGGTCCTTTGAAAAACATGCCATCAAAAGATGCCATCCCTCCTTATTACAGTCATCTCATCTTCCCTATTGATTTTATCACTACTCCTGTCATCACATTCTTGGTCATTTCAATATCCATGTAGTCAGTTTATCAATATCCAATTTCAAAATCTTTGTTCTGCTTTTCTCTCCTCCAATGAAATTATTCACCACTGTATCTCATCTATTTACTTTCATGCTATACTCCCCAGACCCTGTCATTACTGACAATTTCAATTTTAACCATCCTGCTCGGATCACCACCATCCCCTGCCCTGCCTTTTTCCAACTCGCTCAGATAACCCCACTTCAACAGACCTTTTGCTCATTGGGACCTCCAATCCAGACCCTTCCATCTTTTTAATTTCCATTACCTTCTTCATGTCTTTCAGTTCCGCTACTCTGCTTAGATCTACGGCTCCTTATTACAATCACCACCTTGTACCTTCTTATCTCTCTATCACACTTGCCTGGCAAAACTCCAACCCTATGAATATGGCTAAAGAAAAACCTAAGACCATGCCAAATGGTCTCTAAGTTTATGACCACAAACTTCAAGTAGGCCCTCAGTACTATTCAGTATTCCCATTTCCTAATTTATTTACTGTGTACTCCTTCAAGCTGTTGCACATCTTCTTTCCAAAGCTCTCCACTTCTCTCTTCCTCCTAACTCAAAGTGTTAACCTTGTTTCCAATTTCACTGAAAAAGTAAAAGCCAACAGATGAGAATTTCCATACTCCCATCTACACAATTACCATCCTGCATGCATCTGTGGTCATAAACATTGTGTTTTGCCTCACTACACAATGACGACATTACCCCTGCACCTATCTAAAGCCAACTACATCTCTTCTCACCTACTTAAGTTCAGAGCTCCTGCTATGATATTCCCCTCTCAATTTCCCCCTCTCTATTGGATCATCCCCATCAGTATACAAACATGCTGTGCTACATGCCGGCTTAAAAAAGTCAAGTCTCCCTTGATTGGATGATCTCCCTATCTATCACCCCCATTTCTCTTCTCCCCTTTATAGCAACACAACTCAAAAGCACTGTCAATACTTGCTATCTCCACTACTTCATCTCCCACTTTTTTCAAACTAATTTTATTATGAAGTATAATGCAAATACAGAAGTACAAATAGAGAGCTCAATGAATTTATCAATAGCAAACACCCATGTAACCACTCCTCAGATCAAGAAATAGAGCACTGCCAGCACCTCTCAAGTCTCCTTGCTAGAGGTGATCAATCACTATCCTAAGACTTAATATTATACTTTTGTTTTGCATGTTTTAAACTTTCTAAGAACCAGCATTATTCTGTATATAGTCCTGTATATGATTTCATTTTTTGAAGATTTATTCCCCGCCCCACCCCATTGTTTGTGCCCGCTGCCTACTCTGTGTCCATTCGCTGTGTGCTCTCTGTGTCTGCTTATCTTCTGTTTTGGAGGCAAGAGGAATCGAACCTGGGATCTCCCATGTGGGAAAGAGGTGCTCAATCACTTGAGCCACCTCCACTCCCTGCTTTGTTGACTCTCTCATTGTGTTTCCTTTGTGTTTCCTTTGTTGCGTCCATCTTGTTGCATCAGCTTGCCGCACCAGCCCATCGCGCCAGCTCGCTGTCTTGCTTGCCTTCTCCAGGAGGCACCAGGAACCAAACCCAGGACCTCCCATGTAGTAGGTGGGAGCTCAATAGCTTGAGTCACAGCCGCTTCCCACTGTATATGATCTCTTTTGCTCAAAATAATCATGGAGAGATTCGTCCGTGTTGTGGCATGTATCTTTAGTTCATTTTCATTGCTCTGCAGTATTGCACTGTATGAATATATGACAATCTACTGTTGATAGAAAGTTTTCTATCATTACAAATAGTATTGCCTGTCCTTGTCTTTTGATGCATATGTGCATGCATTTATATTGGATAAACACCTAGGAGAGGACCTGTTGGGTCATGGAGTATGTAAACGTTCCTTTTAGTAGAAACTGACATGTTTTTCAATGTGGTTGTACCAATTTACAGTCCCACCAACAGTATATGTGTATGAGTGATATGTCATCATATTTAGTGATGTTCTAATTACTAATGAGGTTGTGTTGTCCTATGTTTTTTGGCCATATGGATAATCTCTTCTGTGAAGTGACGTTGAAGTCTCTCACCCAAAAGATTGTCCATCTTTTTCACATGGATACATAAGAGTTCTTTATATATTCTGGATGTGAGTGTTTTGTTGGTTCTGAGTGTCAAAATTATCTTGTGACCTGCCTTCTCAATATATTTAAGGGTATTTTTCTTTTTACTTTCTTTTGAAGAACAGAGTCTTTAATAGAGTCCACTTTATCCAACTTTTCCTGGTTATGAACTCAATTTTGTTCCACTGATCTGTTTGTCTATCCTTGCAATAATATCATATTGTCAGGAGCAGATGTGGCTTAAGCAGTTGAGCTCCCACCTCCCACATTGGAGGTCCTGGGTTTGGTTTCCTGTGGCCCCTGAAAAAAACAAAAATAAACAACAAGCAAAACAAATGAAAAAAGAAACCAACTCAGAGAAGCCGATGTGGCTCAGTGGTTGAGAGCTAGCTTCCCACATACGAGGTCCCAGGTTCAATCCCTGGCCCTGGTACCAAAACAACAACAACAAACAAACCATATTGTCTGTATTAGTCAGCCAAAGGGGTGCTAATGCAAAGTACCAGAAGTCTGTTGGTTTTTATAAAGGGTATTTATTTGGGGTAAAAGCTTACAGTTACAAGACCCTAAAGAATTCAACTCAAGGTACCATAAGAGGTACTTTCTCACCAAAGTCAGCTGCCATGTGTTGCAGCAAGAAGGCAAGCAATGTCTGCGAGGGTTCAGCCTTCCTTCTTCCTCTTAAGGCTCCATGGGCTCAGCTTCTTCTGATCTCAGCTGTAGGCTGGTAGAGGGCTCATCTCTCAGGGCTTCCTTTATCAGTCTAGCATAGAGCTAGTTTCTTTCCAGGCTTCCTCAGCTTCTCAGCTGCAAACTATCAGGCAAATGGCTCATCTTTCCCTGGGACTCCAGGATCAAAAATGACAAAGTTCTCTCTCTCTTCCTCTTGTGTCTTCTTGAGTGAGTGTCCATTTATATCAGCCCACCAAGAGGGTGGGGACTTAACCCTAAGTCATGCCCTACTGACATGGTTGAATCAAAGCCGTAATCTTTTATCAAGTAAACTTAAAACTTTTGAATTTAATACAATCAAAGGGTATCACACCCAGAGGAACAGTAGTGATAATGTTGATATTTGTTACTTAGGAAAGGATTTTTCTATTTTGTTACTCCTTTCAAAGAACTAACCTTTGGCTTTGTTGAGCTTCTCTAACTCTGATTCTGTTTTATTAATTTCTACTCTTTGTAATGTATTATCATTTAAAGATTTGGTTCTCTACTGATGTCATCTTTTTACTCCTTACATGGGTTATTTGTGCCTCCTCTTTTTAAATCCTTGATTGGTCAATTTTATTAGTTTTTTCAATAAACCAACTTTTGGCTTTTTTATTCCTCTATTATATTTTTATTTCCTAGGTTTCCATTCTTAAGATTCCACTCCTTTTATTCGCTTTGATTCTAATTTGCTGTTCTTTTTCTAATTTCTTGAAATGGTTAGTTCACGGATTTTCCATTTCCTTTATTTTAAAAATTATAGACATTTAAGTCATATTTTTCTAAGGATAGAACTTGCTGCATCCCACAAATTTTAATATGTAGTACTTTTATTATCAATTACGATAAAATATTTGATGCAGTTAATACAGTTTGCCTTCCCTCCAGTAGTCTCCTGGCCCTGCCAGCCTCCCCTCCCCTCCAGCTATCACCACCACTCTGCCAGCATTCACCCCCTCTGGACCCTGCCAGCCCCCTTCCATCCTGGGACCAAGACTTGCATCCAGCCTCTGGTCTTCCTTGAAGCAGCCCAGCCAGGAGAATAGAAAAATATATAGTAAAATAGGTCCTTCATATGAATATTCTCGCTATCCTGGATTTTGTGACAGGGTAAGCTAAACATTCGCTATATTAGAAACCATGCATATGTCCCCAAACCTAGTTTTTCTCCCTAGGTCTGGTTTTTAGAATGCCTGTGATAAACTAAAGCTGATTTATTATATGACTATCCTGTATGGGAAATCACATTGACTCTAGGTATCTTTGGTCAACCTTAAGAGATATAGCAGGGGGATGGATGTGGCTCAAATGGTTGGGCATCCGTCTCCCATATGGAGGGACCTGGGTTCGATCCCTGGGACCTCCCGGTAAAAATTTAAAAAAAGAAAAATATAGAAAGTGTGCAGGCCGACAGACCCTGTGCGCGGGTGCACCATCAGACCCCGCAAGCGGGTGAGCCCCCCAGGCCCCGCATGCAGGTACGCCACCAGGCCCCGCGAGTGGGTGAACCCCCGAGGCCCTGCGTGCGGGTATGCCACCAGGCCTTGTGAGTGGGAGTGCCGTTAGGTCCCATGTGCAGGTGTGCCGTCAGGCCCCACGAGTGGGTGAGTCCCCCAGGCCCCACGGCGGGTGCACCGCCAGGCCCCACAAGCCACGCAGCAAGATGATGATGTAACAGGATAGTGACACAAGGGAGAGCCAAGACGAGATGCACCAAAAAACCAGCAATTAAGGTGGCGCAGGCAGTAAGATGCCTCTCTCCCACATCGGAGGTTCCAAGGATTGAATCCCAGTGAAGACAGGAGGAGAAGGATGAGAAGAGAGAGCAGGAAACGGGCACAGAGAGTTGCCCAATGAATGGACACAATAATAGCAAAAATGAGGGGGCGGGGGTGTAAATAAATAAATCCTTCAAAAAAAAAAAA
>JAQZBX010056917.1:0-18073 GCA_029593785.1 Cabassous unicinctus
CTTGGTATTAATCCCTCGTTGCCAGGGAGGCTCATCCCCGGGAGTCATGTTCCACGTTGGGAATCCCTGTAGTTTCTGAGTAATATTTGGGTAATCTAGGCACCTTTATAAAATGTATATATATATATAAGAAATAACATTTATGTAAACAAATGCACATATATGCATATGTATTTATATATCATTTTACAAATTAAAAAAAAAAAGATATAGAAAAAAAAATTTATATGATAGAATAATTTGCAGCCATTTAAGAGTAAGGTCATATTTTTGATTTCTGACGATGAAGTCCTTCTGCCATAAACAACTAGATAACTGGACAATTTATAGGAAACAACTGTTTTCAGACTTTGGACAATAGGTAAACAGGACTATGATCTCTGAAAGAAGAGAAACTAATAAGGTCAATTATATGTGTTTAATTTTCCTACACTGCTGAAACAAATACCCTGAAATGGATTGGCTTAAACAATGGGAATATATTAGCTTACAGTTTTGAAGCTGGGAAAATACCCACATCCAGGCATGTTGTAGGCAATGCTTTCTCCTCAAAGACTGTCTGCCAGCGATCTTGGCTCCTCTGAGACATGGCAAGACACATGGTGGTGTCTGCTGGTCTCTCCCTTCTCTTCTGGGTTTCGTTGATTTCATCTTCTTGCTTCTGTAGCTTTTTCCTTATTTATCTGAATATCATTATCTTATAAAGGACTTCAGTAAAAGGATTAAGACCCATCCTGATTGAGATGGGCCATACTTTAACTGAAGCAGCCTCACCAAAAGGACCTACTTATAATTGTGTCATACCCACAGGAATGGATTAAATTTAAGAACAGGTATTTCTGGGGGTACATACAGCTCAAACTACCATAATATGATCGCTTTGTTTTGATTTTGTATGTGTGTTTGTTTTTAATTAAGTTAGAAAACAGTGAAGAATGAGAGCATCCTAGAAGAGCACAGAAGTCTTGCTAAGATAAGAAAAAAAGAGATTAGACTTTGGGGAGACTAAAGCTACTGGAATTTGTGGGAGTTTGAGTGAGAAGAGATCTAGGCAGAAAAAGATATCCAGAAATCTACATAGGAGTCACTGTGAGTCTTTGGTTGAAAACAAAGATGTGTATGCATGAGGTGAGGGGGGGAGGATCGGGGGCCTCTGCGGGGCCCCCAGTGGGGGGCGACGGGTGTGGAGGACTGCCGCGGCGCAAGAGAGACGACCGCGGAGACAAGGCTGATGGCTCAGGTCTGTTTATTCAGAGAATACAACACTATTTAAAGGGTAAGGGGGGAGGTGGCAGTCGGTGATTGGCGGCCGCAGGGGTGGCGGGAAGATTGTGGCGCGAACGGGGAGGAGGGTAGGGATTGGTGGGTTTAGGGATGAATGATGGTTAGGCATTGGTGGTTGCTGTTGTTAGGGAGGAGGGCAGAAAACTTTAGGCGCGAACTTCGCTAAACTTCTGTGGAGAAGGTTAGCTGTTCTTTGTTCTTTGTTATAGCCTTAACGGCCATGTTGAAAGGGGGGTTGGAAGGAGGTGCTAGGGCTGACAAGGTGCCTGAAGAGTTAAAGGGAGACGGAGCAGGAAAAATGTTTTTCCATATCTTACAACATATGCATATGCTAAAATTTCATGAGCCCAGGCAAATAACAAATACAGAGGGCAAGAGGAAGTATGGGGAGCTGTGAGTTTAAAATCTACTAGAGCTCACAGAATGCTGAGAGACATCCAAGTTTGACCAACCAGATTGGAGATACTTCCTTGAATACCCAATGTATTCAGCAGAGACCCAAAAAAGACTATACACTAAGGGCTACTCTAGACCCAAACCCCAAAAAGAATATAAACAAGTCCTTAAGGGTCAAGATATTTCAAGTAAATTGACTGTGTACCAGAATAAACTCCATATTATTTAAATCAAGGTTTCTCAAACTTGGCACTTTAGGCATTTCAGGATGACTAATTCTGTATTATAGGATATTTTGAAGCATCCCTGGACTCTGCTCCCTAAATACTTGCAGGCACTTCCACCCCAAGTTTTGACACCCAAAAAGTCTTCAGGTACTGCCAATTGTTAGAGGATGGCACGTGAGTAATAACCCATGGGTGACAACCATAGATTTAAAGGATGAAAACCAAATCCAGATATTCAAGAATATATTATTCAAATGTCTTACACTCATAAAAATTAATTACTAGAAATACAAAGAAGCTGAAAAATATGACACATAACCAAGAGAAATATAAGGGCTAAAACAAATACTGAAATGACAGAGATAATGTCCTTTTCTGCTAAGGACAGGACTTATGAAATAAATAAAAGTAAAATATATGACAATAATAGCATAAAGACATGCTAGGGTAAAATGCAATTATATTGTTATAAGTTTCTTGTGTATCAAGTGGTATAATATTACTTGACACACTGTAATAATGATGCATAACTTTTAAAACAACAACTAGAAAATAAAAACAAGAGATAATATTGACATCAAAAGGAATATTAAAATACTCAACTTGCCCATACAAGGCAGTGTATCTGGGTAGAACCCTGACTCAATCACTGCCTTGTATAGTTAGATAAGTGTGAAATCTGTCAGGCAGACTGGCAGGCTGGGAACTCTTTGGCATAAAAGCTGGTGCTGCAGACCACAGACGGAATTTGTTCTTCCTTAGGGAAATCTCAGTTTTGCTCTTAAGGCCCACCCACGTATGGGGATAATTTCCTTTATTTAAAATCAACTTATTGTAGATGTTAACCACATCTACAAAATACCTACAGAGCAATACCTAGATTAATATTTGGTTGGCTAACTGGGTGATATAGCTTAGCCAAGCTGACACGGAGAATTAACCATTACAGGTGGTAAAATGAAAAAAAGTAAGAATAGGTAGGACAAATAGAAAACAAATAAGAAGATGGTAGACTGAATTTCAACAGAGTAATAATTGCACTCAATGCAAAAGATCTAAACAAATTAAAGGGCAGATTTTATTAAATTGGATATAAAACAAGACCGAAATATACATTTATAAGAGGTATCTTCTAAATGAAAAGTCACAGATAGGTTGAAAGTGAAAGGAAGGAAAATATTTACTATGCAATCTCGAATAACAAGAAAGATGGAGAGATTAGATTAATTTGAGGCAAATACAATGAAAGAGGTTACATATCAATAGATCTTACATTTCAATAGATCTTATAGACTTTAAAAAAATGTAAGATAATACTAAGAACAATTTTATGTCAAAAATTCAATGAACAAGATGAAATATAAAAACACTTTAAAAGGGAGAAATTGCAAAACTATCACAAGAGGAAATTTTAAAAAATCTTAATAGAGTATAATAAAGAAATTGAATTTGTTATTGAAACCATGAAAAAACTTCATGACCAGATATATTCACTAGTGAAAATTCTCAACATTTAAGGAAGAAAACACAAAGCCTACTCCAACTTGTCTAGAAAATTGAGGGAGACAGAATAATTTCCAACTCGTCTTATAAGGCCATAAATAACCTGATAACAAAACCAAAGGCATGGCAAAAGAAAGAAAGGAAAAAAGGTGGAGCAGAGGGACTGAGGGAAGGAAGGAGGGAGGGAGGGAGAAAGGAAGGAAGGAAGGAAGGAAGGAAGGAAGGAAGGAAGGAAGGAAGAAAGGAAGGAAGGAAGGAAGGAAGGAAGGAAGGAATTACAGACCACAATCTTTTATGAACATAAATGCAAAAATCTTTTAAAAAATAGTTGCAAATTGAAACCAGCAAATATAGAAAGGATAAAATATGTCCAAATGGGTTTTAAGAATTCAAGGTTGGTTTACCATGTAAAAAACTGTCAACGTTTTCTCATAACATTAACAAAATTAAGAGAAAAAAGCATATGATCATCTCAATACACTAAAGAAATAGAATTTGAAAGAATTCAACAAGCATTCATGATAAAATACTTTCAATATACTAGGAATGGAAGAGAACTTTACCTTTAAATAAAAAAGCATCTATAAAGAACTTACAACTAGCATTATACTTGGTGTAAAAGATTTCATGTTTTTCCCCTAAGATTGGTAACAAGGGAAGAGCCTGCTCTCAACTCTCATATTTAACATTGTTCTGAAAGTCCTAGCCAATAAAACAAAATATAAACAAACAAAAATAAATCATACAGATTTAAAATGAAGTAATATTTTCTTTATTCACATACACTATGACCGAGTACAAAAAAACTGAATGTACCTCAAAAAATTTCCCAAAATATTGAATCAATTTGTCAAAGTTGTAAAGCCATTATAAAAACAATTGTATTTCTATATGCTAGCAAAAACAAATTAGAAAATGAAATTAGAAATACCATTTAAACTCTTTTCAAAAACAAAATATTTAGAAATAACAAAATATGTGTAAAATTTATATAGTGAAAAATACAAACCATGGCTGAAAGAACTAAACAGTATAAATAAATAGAGAAATTTACTCCAGGGTATATTATTTCAACAAAGCTGATATTGTCAAATGCCAAATCTCCCCCAAATTGATCCATAGATTCATTGCAATTACAATTAAACTGCTAAGTATTTTAGTAGAAATTAACAAGATGATTCTAAAAGCTATATAAAGATGAAAAGGATTTATAATGGGTAAAACATTTTGGAAAGAACAAAGTTGGGGACTTTACAATACCTGATTTCAAGACTTATTACAATGTGAAAATAATTCAAGGATAAACTTATTTATACTGGAATGTATTAGGGAGTCCATTTTTTTGGCTCGCATAATTTGTGGTCAATTGATTGTTAAAGAATGTGTTAACATAATTCAATGGAGGAAAACATCTTTTCAATAATTGATGCTTGAATAATTGGATACGCATATGGAAAAAAATTTAACCTCAGCGACTTCCTTAAGCCTTTTGCAAAATTCAATATAAAGTGGATCATAGAAATACATGCTAATATGAAAACTGTAAAACAGCCAGAAATACAGGGGGAAAATATTCTTAACCTTGGGTTAGGCAAAAACTGCTTAGATAGACACAAAACCCACTAAGCACAAAGGAAGAATTATTAATTGTTTTTTTAGTAAAATTAAAAACTTTTCTACAAAAGATACAATTGAGAAAATGAAAGTGTAAGCCACAGACTGGACAAAAATATTAGCAATACATGTATTTGATGAAGGTCTTATATAACAATTACACATAGTACTCTTAAAATTTAATAAAATAACCAAAGGAAACAATGATATGTATATACATTTCACAAAAGAAGATATGCAAATGGCCAATAAGTACATGAAAAGATAATTTATCATCAGGGAAAGGCAAATTAAAACACAATGATAAACACTACACATCCCCTAGAAAATTTAAAATTTAAAAGCCTGACAATAAAAAGTAATGAAAAGGATGTAGAGCAATTGGAACTCTCATTTAATGTATATTTTCCAGTTATTATGGAATACTATTTTTCCAACCACTTTGCAGAAGAAATTTTTATAAAATATATCTTACTACTTTTGCTAGTGATTTTAATTCATTTCCAAAATGCCTCCTATGATGGTTAGGCTAATGTGTCAACCTGGCCAGGTAATGGTGCCTAGTTGTTTCGTCAAGCAAGCACTGGGCTAACTGTAATACAAGGGCATTTCATGGACTTTAATCATAAGTGAGTTGATTGCATAGATGGCTGATTACATCTACAATCAACCAAGGAGATTGCCCTCAGCAATGAGTGACATCTTATTCAATCAGCTGAAGGCCTTAAAGGGGGAAATGATTTCAGCATTCAGGGAAGAGAATACCCAACTTTATGTCAAACCCCCAGCATCTCCTGGAAACTCATCAAGGACCTTCATCAGAGCCCCTGGTTTGCAGCCTGCCCTGTGGAATTTGGCCTTGTACATCCCCACGGTTACATGAGAGAATTTTATAAAATTTTATAAAATCTCCAGAGGAACTATCTTCTTGTCTGTTTCACCATAGTCTCCAAACAGCTCTTCCAACAATATAATACTCCTTTCCCTTCACTGTTTTGTATAATTTTGGCATAAAAATCATTCTGGTGTTTTGCTAGATTTGCTTCATAGAGCTAATTTCTGAACAAGATGGCTTCTTAAAGTCTTGGAATTGAGGAAGGGGCTCCTGTTAGCTAATCAGGAGATCTGGGATTATCACAACTAATTTTGGGACATTGGCTATATCATTTAATTTTTCTGAACATCATTCTGTAAATTTGAATTCCTACTGTGTTCACTTTAAAAATTAGTTAATTGCCTTTCTAAGAGTGCTTTCAATTTTAAAATTCTACAATTTCAGAAATTTTCAAGCATTTCCCCATTCATAAAAGAACTAAGACACTGATAATTCCAATTTTTAATCAAAAGGACACAAAAAGAGTAGGATCAGTTTTCTAGTTTCTTTTCCTAGCAAACACCTTAATCTTATTCATGCGTAATATATAATTTCTTCTAACTTTCCAGCTCAAATAATGTAAGAGACCCAGATTCAAGAAAATCAACTATATTCTTTGTGGCTGTGGGTGCCATTTTGTTCTCACTGTTCTTAGATATTTTCAATAGAAGTATATAAAGCTTGCTCCCTTCCTCACTGAAATCCTGAGAGCATTCTCCAGATCATATTCACAAACCACTTTGCCTAATTCAGAAGAATGGGACTGTATATTGAGAGAACATTGTTATTATTTACCTTATGGTACAAAACATACTGCATGATAAGTTTCACTTCCCAAAGGGATCAGCTATTGCCATTTTCTATTCAAAGGGGACTAAATTACGGTTGAGCAGAAGCACATGAAAGTTCTGTCAGTAAATACTGCTTTGAAATATTGCCCTTAGTGATCATATAATTACAATTTTGCTGCGTTTTCCCATTTTAAAGCTAACACTACAAAATTTCACAAAATCTGAAAATCACTCTTTTGCCAGTATGCAGATTCAAGTAATACAATACAGTGAAATTATATTTTGAAAATATTTCTGCTGTGTAACTAATTTACTTTCAGTGTGGCTGAAAGAAACAGATCATTTACTATTTTCTTTGGTAAGGGTAAGAAATATGGCTTTTAGCATTAGGTCTGACAAGTGTGAGAGAGGTTAAGAATGGCAACATCGGACCCTTTCTCACCCTTCTTTCCCTCTCACTTACTGCACACTGAACTAATCTCCTCAGCATAAACAAAACCCACATCAAAGCAAGTAACACTAAAAACAAAAATAAATGAGATTTATAAGAACCCTTTGTACAGAATAATGTGATTTCCACATGATCCCCAATGTAAAGCCCAAAGTATTAATTATATAAAAGTAAAGGTATCTCAACATAAGCAGCAATCAACCTGAATGACAACACTCAGACCTCCTCAAACTAATAGCTGCAAATGTCCAGCATATTATATAGCACGTGAAATTTACACATCACGAAGCTTTCCCTGATTTTATTTATATGCTGTTTGGTTTAAAAGGTTATAACATTGGGAGGTGCTAAAACCTATATAAAAGGGGATGTTATTTTTATGATTCTGAGATTACATCTTATATTTACATTGGAAAAGTGTCACTTTTGTTGTCAGGTGGTGAATGGTGTTGCTTCATAAACAGGAGTTGTTGCAGAGGAAGAAGAGGGAAGGGGAGAACAGAACAAAACAAAACGACTCCGAGGGCATTAGTTTAACATGTTTCTGGGAGAGAGTTAAGTAATCTGCTCTCGGATATCTCCTTTCAGCCCTGTGACATAATTTCTTCACAATTAAAAGTATCTCAACAGTCATGCGCCCTTTCTTGGAATACCAGGGACAGAGAGGGGTTGTTTAACCAAACTCACAATGACTTTCTTTTAGAAATCTGATAGATCCCAGAAGTTTCTACCCAATAGACCACTTGGTTAGAAACCTAGTAGAAGAAAACTACTGCATTTGAGAAGTTCTAAACCAATGTCTCTCTCATACTTTAGCTTACCTGAGGGCTTGTTAAAACACAGACTCCTGGGCCTCAGGTCTAAATTGAGATATGAAAATTTGCATTTCCAAAAAACCCCTAGGTGCTGCTGCTGGTGGCACTTTAAGTAGCACCTACTTAGTCATCATTTGGCAATATTATACCCAAGGAGATTAAATGAATACCTGTAGTAAATTCTCTTCCTATTCAAAAAATCAGATAGATTCTGGCTGTAAATTTTTAGCAAAACTATCTATCCTTATGTAGGGTCTCAGAGAAAATTAAGGAAGCTGAAAAGTATTTTTCAGGTTAAAAACTATAACCCAGGGGAAGCGGATGTGGCTCAAGTGGTTGGGCTCCCATTTGCCATATGGGAAGGCAAGCTGGCCCGCACGGCTCGATGAGCTGATGCAGCAAGATGACACAACAAAGGGAGACAAGCAGACACAGAAAAACGCACCACAAATGGACACAGCGAGCACAAGCAGTAAGGGGGGGATAAATAAATTTTAAAAATCTTTAAAAAAAAACAACAAAAAACTAACCCAGTATGTTGGTTTTATTAGGTCCTTAGATGGTAGATAAATTGACTTTATCATAAGTTGACCTTTATTCCAAGTGAGAAAAAATAATCAGTGCTACATAAAATATTAGTTCCATGGTCACAAATGCTTGCTGCTGCCTCTCTGTACCTATATTTAAGTGTGTCCCTTCTACCTAAAGTAGGCCAAGGTCCTGATTAGATTTCCTTGGGCGTGGGGAGTGAGGCGAGGAGATGGAGAGGTTGTGGCATTCTAATAGATCTCAAAATCTAAATTAAGGATTGTTAAAATTTAAAGTGACTCTTCAGAAGTTATTATATGAACTTGACATCTATCTGCTATAGCAGTCTGGGTCCAATCAGAAACTAGAAATCCCACAGTCGGCTCAAGAGGAGAAATTTAAAATAAAGAATTATTAGCTATGATAAAAAAAACTATATAGGAAAACTATTTCTGTTTCCCTAGGACCGATGGAGATGATACAAAGAAAGACAACGTTAGAGGGCTCTGGATCTCTTTGGAGAGGCGTGGCTCAGGCATCTGATAGCAGAGTTTACTGGATTGGCCAGGCCAGAGCTGGTCTGGAGTTTCTGGGCAAGAAACAGACCACTCTCCAGAGTGCAGACATCCAACAACAGAAGGTGTGGGCATGCAGTGGAAGTCCAGGCGCAGGCGGTGGCAGGAGGTTTTCAGAGGGCGTCAGACAGATGGGCGCTTGCAGCGGGCGTCCAGAGGCTACTGGCTTGGGCAGGAGGGCTTCAGGGCATGCACCCCTGAACCCCTTGTGGGAGCTCTGATTTCTGTGTTGAGAGGGATACAGAAAGGTTAATCGGCAGGTCAACGCCACAAGATTGCAGTGACCACCGTCTGTGCCTGTGGCTGGGGCAGTGCTCCACCGGATGTTCTCACACTCTCACCACCCACCCGTGGGTCCCTTGGGCTGCAATAGTAACTGCAGGAGGGCTTTTTGCAACAATTTCCCTCCAGCACCCCTTATTGAGAAAGTTTTACATGATGCTCACCTTGAAGGGGAAAGGTGTAAAGGAAGTCTGTTGCTTATCACAGAGCATATATTAAAGCTGTGCTCGGAGATGCGACAATAAATATATCTCTTGGATTAATTATTGTCAGTGTTAAATCTTATCTCCTCTTTGGCTTTCTTATTATTTTTTTAGTAAATGACCTGAAGTGTAAATATACACCTATAACTTATTACTGTCCCCAGTACCTTTTTGCTATTGTCGTACATTTTACCTCTTACCTGTATGCTCTATTTTACAACCCCCAAACACATTGTTATTATTTTGTTTTAAATAGTTAATGACCTTCCAAAGTAATTAAAAAGAAAAAAACAAAAAGTCTTTTACATTTACCAATATATTTATCATGTGTGTAGATCTGCTTTTGTGTATCTGTCTAGTTTAGCCCTACTCCTTTGCCATGGTCTGCGTTCTCTATGGAATTTGCTGAGTGATGAAAATGATCGTTTCACTCTGGCTAACTGGAACTCGAAAGTCTCTCAGTCCCGTTTGAGTTCTGGTATTGATATTTGTAGGTGCCTGGTGGCGGTTCTTCCTCATTTTGGGTTCTTTGCATGGTCTTGGGGATTCTTTTTCTTCATATGCACATCTTGGTATTCAGACAAAGACCCAGGATAACCATCTGAAGGTTTCTGGAGCTCTTTCTTTGCATAGCTCTCTCTTCTCTCATATTCTGCCCCACAAATCCCGGTTGCTTTAATTACCACAAACTCTTATCTCTCATTTCTCAGCTTAGCATGACTACAATGTTCTGCTTGGGTTTTCCTTCTACGAACCATGATCCAGAAAGTGATACTTTGCGGAAAACTGGACAGATCACAGGGCTCATCAGCTTTCCCCTGCTTCTATTAGGGATCACAGCCCTGTGCTTCCTGTTGACCAAAATCTAAAAACTCTTATTTCATAAACTTTGTCCAGTTTCCTAGTTGTTTAGGTGACAGGGCTAGTTCAAAGCCAGTTACTTTATCTTAGCCAGAAGTGCCAGTTTCTGACTCAACCAGTATTGACTGAGTACATTCTAATCTGTTAGACAGTTTTAGGTGCTGGGAATTCATTAATGAACAAAACCATAAAAAGACTCTACTGTCATGAAGTTTACATTTTAGTAAAAAAAAATAGAAATAATAAATTATACAGAGAGAATGTTAGATTGTGATAAAAACAGGGGAAAAATTCAATCAGGAAGGTGCTGGGGTTAGGAGTGGGGGAGATGCTATTTTGATTAGAGTAGTCAAGCAAGGTTTCACTTTATATGTGACTTCAACAGAGACCTGAGGGAAGCAAAGAATTAGCCATGTGGATATGTGGAGAAAAAGAATTCCAGGAAGAGTGAAGAGGACATGTATAGTCTTTAGGCATGAGGAGTTTTGATGTTTAAACATGCAATGGTTTAAACAAAGTTTCTCTTGTTTTTAAAGTATTTATGTTCATTGTCTAAAATTTGAAATATAAAATGTTTGAGGAAAAAAAGAAAAATCAAAGCATAATGATGGCTTTATTCTTTGAATTATACATGTCCCTAGCACCAACATGGTTTAAGCATGATTACTAAAACTGTGCTGAATGATATGCCTAGTGATCTTTATTTGTTTATTCAGTCATTAATATTTAAATGAAGATGATATGCCAGGCAGTGTAATAGGCAATGAGAATAATAATGCAAGCAAAAGAAATAAAATCTCCAAATGAACTTCTTTTCTGATGGAAGGGGCAAAAACAAAAAAATAAATAAATATAATATTTCAGGTGGCAAAAAGTACAATGAGAAGGATAAAATAGGGAAAACAGGATTAGTGACAAAGAATTGTAGAATGCACTTTCAAAACTAGGGTCAGAGAAGATTGTTTTATATTTGAATTAATATTTGACATTTGAACAACATTTCAAGCAATGAGAATAATATTGCAAAAGCCCTGAGGTAGGGACATGTTTGTCGTGGAAACTATATGGCTTCATTGGAGAGAACAATAGGAAATGTGAAGGGAAATATAGCAAAAGGAGTAGTCAGAAGGACCCTTTCTCACATACAACCTCAAAGGCTAAATTATTACTCAAAATCGATTTTACCCACAATCAGTCAAAAGAGTCATTGGAGAATTTTGAACCAAAATACAATGGCATTATCTGTCATTATCTATGTTTCAATGGAACTATGTTAGATTATGGGTTGTGAAAAGTATTTAGGGGAAACGGTGACTTCTTATTCTATTACTTTTTATTCTTCTATAGCATCATATTCTAAGTGGGTCATTTTAAAACAGCTTTTTAAAATTCAGTGTGGTCTTGTGTCTATGATTTTTTAAATTTAATTGCAGATTTTCAATTTATGATTATTTCTGGCATTTTATTTGTCTCTACACTCATTTTAGGTGGTGGTGGTGTTTTGTTTTTTAATGTATGCTTTCAGTCATTTTTGTCTTCTTTTGAAAATTTTTTTTTCCTTTTTCATTCCACTTTTTCCCTTCAACTAATTTGGATTTTATGCTCTCTAGTCTTTCAAGTAGCACCCCAAATATTTAAATAAAAATTAAAGTCAAACTCCTCTTTATACTTCCACCAAAAAGAATTTGACCTCAGATATATTTAAATCTGACTAGTCCTCTTATAACCTATAAGCTTCTTTTCTTGGGCAGGTTTTTCCTATCTAATTTTTTAACACCAATAATAGAGGCAAGAGTGTGAGTTAGGAGGCTATGGCAGTAATCCAGTTGACAGCTGATGGTATCTTGGAGTAGGGTGTCTGTACTGGAGATAATGCAAAGTGATTGGAGATGGAGTGTTATTTTTAAGGTATTGCAGAAAGAATTTGTTGATGAATTTGATGTGGATTATTAGAGAAGAAAAGGAGTCAAGACTGATTTCAAGTTGTTTGGGCCTGATTAACTGGGAGATTTGAGTTGTCATCTACTGAGAGAAAGCATCATAGGAGAAGAAGGTTTGTAAAGTAGAAAAGATGATTTTGATTTTGCAGAAAATAAGCACCTGCAAAGGAGACTGAGAAAGAGTGACCATCTATGTAGAAGGAAAACTGAGGGAGTAGAGTTGGTCAAATACCATTGACAATTTGACTAATTGGTGGGTTTGGTAACTTGGAGTTCATAGTTGGCAATGAAAAGCTATTTTATAGTGGAGTGAACTGGAAAAAGTCTAACTAGGATAGATTCAAGAAGAAATACAATTGGAAGATGTGGAGGCAGCTAATAATGAAACTCATTTTGAAGAGTTTTGCCTTAAAGAGTAGCATAGAAACAAAATGGCAAGTGTACGGGTTGGCGACCCAGCAGGAGTAATGTCTTGTAATAAGTGTCAAGGAACAGGTTCAAGAGAATAGGTGGAGGGGGTGGGTTTAGTGAACATTTCAATCATTTAACAGGAAAGAAGAAAGATTATGGAGATACAGATACAATTAGGTTGGTAATTTTGGTGTTGGAGTTTGTGTAAGTTTTATTTTGATCATTACTAGTTTCCTCATGTTATCACTTCAGAGTGAGGCACCTACTGGTTTCTACAAACATGTGCTTGTAACTTAGAGATAATGTTGATCTTTGTTAGGGACTCCTAAATTCTTTAAAGTTCTGAACTGATTTTATAGTGATCTTGAAAGAGAAACCAAAAGTGATATTTTCAGATGTTCTTATCAATGGCTTTTATTTTGAATAGAAAATGTAATTATTGCAAACTAAGTTGTTTTAAAAATAATTACTAATCAGAATACAGAGTCATTCTGTGGAAGAACACTTTTACCTGATATCAAGAAATTAATAATTTTGTAAGGTTTGGAAATAGGTATCAAAGTATTTTATTACTGAACGGATTGACAGAGAATATTATAGGAGGCTAAGAAATTCTCTATATACCTCCCTGTGCAATTTCTGAAGGTGAATCCAAGAAGTAATGTAAAAGGTTAGAAAACACAGATGTTGCCCTGTCAGTAATGAAATTGAAATAGATGAGAGGCCCAAGCAGACCCTGATGAAACAGAATCTGTCTCCTGATTCCTCTCTGTTAGAGCAACAGGGATAACACGAAGATTCAGGCCAGAAAGGAATATGATAAACAGTCATACTTGAAAATGTATTTGATACATTTTCTTTATTTTGAACCTGTTTCAAAGGAATAAATAATGATTCATAATATATTCATAGACTGACTTTTTTTTTTTGCTGCTAGCATAGAATTCCAGAAGGAATTGCCGAGTGATGGCAGCGCTGCCTGCAGAGCTGCCAGTTCCCTATTTGTTGGTTTCCTTGGGATTTTGCTTTATGCTTTCTTGTTTCATTTATTTATTTTCTAGCAAAATAAAAGTGCACATACTGAATGATTTTTCTCAACATAAGTATCCTTAAAATATTCATATTAGCATTTGTATAAGGAAAATAATTTCTTTATGTGTATGAAGAGTTACACAAAGGAAAATGAAATTAACATAGAGATGCATTTCTATGAAAGCGTGTGTTAGGGGACTGGGCAATCAACAAGCTCCCTAAAGTGAAAAAAGCTTCCAGGATAGCATGAAATGGGCGGGCCTTATGTCACCAGCTAAGTAGCAGGGAATTACTGGATTTTGCCTAGATATCAGTTTTACAGAATGGGAATTTATCACAGAGTCACTTTCCATATATCAGACACACTTGAAATAAAGCTAAAAAGCGTCCTTCCCAAATCAAACCTAATATAAAAATAATTGTGTCCACATATGCAATGCAAACAATATTTGAGTCATCTAGATAATTCAAGCTAGTAACACATTTGCAAGAAACAGGTTTATCTGTATAATTTATTCAATTCTTTATTTCATTTATGTGATTGAAAACCAGATTATAAAAATTTCATTGTGAAGTAGTGAAGAATAAATCAACAGGCAATATTAGCTGTAATTTAAAATCTTTACTACCAGTTTTCCCTACAATCTCCCACGAGTGTACCCTGTGCTTCTTTCATCCAGTTTTTGAGATCTTGTGCCCTTCAACACAAGATTTTGTAAAACAACAGTTATCCTAAAAGCCACTGCTGAAAAATCAAAGGTTATTGACGATATAATTTGTCCATACATATTTATCAGATTTAATATTTTTTTCCCATTACAGATCATCTGTTGCAAGGCAAACAGTGATTTCTTTTTTCTAGCAATCACCACCTCTATAAGATTTAGTATTAACATGTATCTCAATGGACTTTGAATTTTCTGGTATTCTTTTAAGCCATGCTATACATAATGATACCTACAATTAGTTCTATTCTCTTGTTCAAAAAATTATGTCTTTAATCTATTGCATATATATACTGCACACACATTTATCTATGTATACATATCCATGTTATCTATGACTCTATGCTTTCTTTAAAAATTAGTATATTGACAGAATATTTAAGAAAATAAATCTCAATTTCTTTTAAGAAGAATTAATAATTCCCAGAAAAATCTCTGACATTGCAATGATATTGGTATTTAGTGGCATAGAACCTTCGTGTTTAAAATTGATTTTATTTTTTCACTTCATTGACTCGGTAACATTATTTCCTTGTACTTCTCCTGGAGGGCTTATTCTGGCCATGATCCAAGCTCTTGATTTTTCCCAGATCAAATACAATGTTGTATCTATCAAAAATCAAAGGGAAAAGAGATAACACAAAAGAAATCCCAAAAGGTACAGTGAATACTGTGAATCTATGGCTTACAGCCAAAACCAAACAATTTGCCTTTTTTGTTGATGATTATGTCAGAGGGGAAATTGCTGATGCTACAGTAATGGGATGTCTAGGTCCAGAAGTTGGGGACAGTGTAAAAGATGTCCCCAATTTGTCTGAAATACAAATGGAAATAACTTATTGTTCTCTACATACTTTTCATGTCTAGCAACCTCCACAATATGTACTCTCATGAACAATTCTTCTTAAAAGAGAAAAACATTTATTGGAAATGTAGATGTTAAAATACTTTTCTATCCCTAATCACTTTTCCTGGCTTCTCAGTAAAAGAATAATAAATTTCCTATTGGTGGTATGCCATAGGTTTATGGGTCCTGTTGATGTGTACAAGGAAAATAATAAATATTAAAGAATAAAAGCTCTTTTTAAACTTAGTCTAGATGCCTGATCATCATTGATTCCTCAAATCTACTTTCTAGGGAAACCCCCTGAATCAGGAAATACCAGGTTTTGTAACATGTTTCAGAGACTCAAAACTGACAGTGGCTAAACAAAATATAGATTCATTTCTCTTTAATCACAGCCTAGGGCTAAAATAAATAAAGTTCCATGACATCAAGTAAACTAGCTCCTTCTACCTTGCTGTTCTGTCATACTTAAGACATGGTTTACAACTTATGGTCCAAAAAGGCTGCTTGGCCTCCAGCAAAGAGGTACATATTCCAGCCAGCAGGAAGAAGAAAAGAATGAAGTCTACTTTCTTCCCATATTCTTGAAAGTCACACATAATATTTTGCTAGTCAGAGTATAGTTAAATAACCATTTCTACCACCAAAGAAGGCTGGGAAATATAATATTTATCCTGTGTGGCCATAAAACCATCTTAAAATGATCAGGAATTCTACTATAAGGAAGAAAGAGTTATAGCAACTCTTAAATTAAAGAACAGTTTTTGGACCAATAAAGCCACAAAACAGATTGCACTTGAGGTAATGATTTCCCAGTCTCAGGAGATGTATACCTAATCCAATACCTGACATAGAGTAGGTACTTGATATACATTTTTTTAAAAAATAAAATATTGAATGGCCATTTAACAGGGCATGCTGGATAACAAATTCCTCATGAGCAGTGGGAAGAATAAGAATAATCTGTAAACCCCTTTCTACCTCTAAAACTCAACAAATCTATAATTCTAAAGGAGGCAGACTCCCTTTATATCTTATCTAAAAAGGTTTATCAGTGAAAGAAATAGAACAGTCTTTTTATAAATCTGCCACATATTTTGCTAGCCTGAACCTTGGAGGAAATTATAGCACAGCTCCAGTGGAATAGTCATGAAAGAAGCACATTGGGGTAGTGATGACATTTTATCTTGCTATCTATCATTTTGGTTCTTCTCATGATTTTTCATTGGATGTGTTTACAAAAATGTGTATGCCTTTTTTACACTTTTATTCACTTTTCATGCTTATTAGAGATTATGTGCAACAGGGCAATGACCATATCTACTTAATTTTCTCTATATTAAGTTCAAATAGGCACCAATAAATGTTAATTCAAGATTGTTTTCAAGATGATTTATCTCTAGTGATTATTTGATGTTTTTTCATGATCTCATACACTAAAACTAATATCTGAAGCCTAACAAATTTAATATAAGAAGACACTATCACGAAGAATTTATAATCATATGGATAAACACACAATACATATTTTCAAGTGATTTCACATGAGAATTGAGTTCAATCTTTCCTCAATCTCTAAAATGGCAGGTGTTAATTTAATAGTGAAATTATCCATAAGATATCTCAAGAAAACATGGACTCAAGGCTCATGGAAGTTTCATATGAAATGATCTTGAAAACTACAGTAGCAAAGTAAGTAATAGGCATTTGAGAAGCGACATCTCCATTTTTCACATGCACAGTTCCAGGGATAACTAAGAAACTTTACTTTTATGGGTGACTATTGTAATTGTGTTCTACCATATATGGATAATGTTCCTAAGAACCATTAAAATAATACCATTTATACATCATTATTCACTCCGATGGCAATTATTAATATTTCATACTGAAAGTTTTTTGGAGTTAATGCAGAAAAGCTTTTCTCTCCTCTACTGTAAAAGGATATCATTTGTAAATACAGCTGACAGGTCATTGGAAAGGCACCTATAATATTGGCACTTTATAGAAGTGATATTTGCTTTACTCCCCCAATGATTTATCATTCTTGTCAGTAAATCTCTATTAAAATAGTATTATTTTCTTGAAGTGGTAATTTTCAAAGTAGAATAAAAGCAATTTTATTGACCCATTCATTTCTACTATTAAATCTGATGGCTTGACTGGCATGAATCAAATAGTCATTTATGGACTAGAAGAAGCACAAATAGAAAATAGGACATTGGATAATATATAGAGACCACTTTTAAAATAAATCAATGCATTTAAAATTGCATTTAAAGTATAAATTTGGACACTCATTGTCAGAAATCTGAAAAAAAAATAAACTAGTTATCAATTAATTACCTCAGCCTCTTGAAAATTATAACTCTGAGAAATTTAAAAGTCTTAGTTGTTTCAAATGTCAATATGGAAAATAATACCTGACTCACAGAGTCACTATATGCATTAAAAGAGGTAATGTACGCAATAGCTAAACACAGAATTTGCCAAATAGTAAGCTATTATTATATGGGAACTATCATTATTATTAGTAATAAGTGAATTGAAAGATAGCTAATTTAGGCTATTTCATCTGAGATAGTTTTTGCTGAGTTATCTAAATAGCCCCCGTATTTTACTTTATAATCATATCTAATGGTCTAATTTAGTATACTAATTCAAAAACACTAACTCAGTTCCACTCCTGAATTCACAGGCCAGAGGTACAAGGT